>JAJOOH010001929.1:0-28759 GCA_029582605.1 Solanum gracilifrons | reverse complement strand
CTCCTCCCCCCAAACTTCAACTTAAACTTTGCACCTAATTGACCCACCAAAACATTCAATGAGGACGAGGGAGGGGGGAAGGGGGTAATGAGTTCCCCCTCCCTGTGGTTGGAATTTCAAAAAACAATGGGGCTAAAATTTTGCAAAAAGAGGTAATTTTTTTTAATTTATTTCAGAATTTTGATGGTAAAAAAACTAAGATTTTTATATATTCATTGTTTCATGTTTTAATTTTGATGGATTTGTTGTCAAAAGCTTGTATAGCAAATTTTCAAAAAGAAATAAACTATGTTGATATGGTGAAACTTCAAATTTGGGTACCCATTGTTTAGTCTGTCATGACCCAATCCATCTCAACAATAATAACATTTGGGAGGGCTAATCACCACCCGAATTGCCCCATCTATTCTATTCAGAAGGATGTGGGTTTCTAACCTCGGTACAAACATGAGGAGTACTCTATGCTAATGTGTCTTGAATGATCCACACATTCTTGACTGTCCGACTCCTAAGATATAAAGTTATAAATCAACCACACATTCGCTAGATCGCTCATTTCACCTAAATTTAGTGAGTTTTCTAGTTTGACGCATCTTGATTTGTCGCATTCATATTTTTCATGTCTAATCCCTTCACTTTATGACTTGGAAATGAGTGATTGTAATCTCCCGGGGCTTATTCCTAAACCTCTATGGAATCTCACCAACATAGAGGCTTTGGACCTTGGTAATAACCATCTTGAACGACCAATTTCCGATTTCTTTAGATTTGGAAAGCTCAAGGACTTATCAGTTGGAAATAACAACTTCGGTGGCCAACTTGAGTTCTTATCCTGTAACAGAAGTCATATACACAACTTGAATGGCTAGATTTTTCATCCAATTACCTAACCGGTCCAGTTCCATCCAATTATTGGAAATCTCATTGGACTTCGTGGGTTGAACTTATCTCATAATGTCTTGGAAGCTCATATACCAGCGACATTGCAAATTTATTTGTTCTCGAATCATTGGATCTCTCATCTAACAAAATTATCTTAGAAATTCCGCATCAACTTGCATCCTTCACATTTCTTGAAGTCTTAAATCTCTCTGACAATCATCTTGTTGGATGCATCCCCAAAGGAATTTTTTTTTGATGCATTTGAGAAAAGGTCATACCAAGAAAATGATAGACTATGAGGATTGCCACTCTCAAAACATTGTGGCGGTGATGATAGGATACCAAAAGCAACAACTCCAACTGAGCTAGATCAAGAAGAAGAAGGAGATTCACCAATGATCAGTTGGCAGACGGTTCTCATGGATTACGGTTGTGGTCTAGTTATTGGACTGTCTGTAATATACATAATGTTGTCAACTCAATATCCAACATGGTTTTCAATTATAATTGTAAAATTGGAACATAGAATTATTATGATAATGAAAAGGCACAAGAAAAGATATTAGTGTGTAACCTCTAGGTATTCAACTTGATCTTTATCCTTCAGAAGATCAATTTTTATGTATGATGTATTTTAGACACCCTTCATCCTTAAAGCTCTTAACTTTAATTCTTTATCTTTCATAGTTTGTGATCTTTGCATAAAGTGTTTGTTATTCTATAAATAACAAGACTGACTTTTCTTCCTTTGAAACTTGACCAGATGTAGAAATAAATTCATCTGATAAACATAAATCGGAAACAAACTTGAATCTTTAGATCATTCAATTAAACAAATATGTGCCATCACTAAAAAACATTGTATTTCACGCAATTCTTTGCCAACTAGTAACTAGTCCCAATAAAATTGTATTTTATTAAGATAAAAACTATATATTTTGATTTAAATTTGTTCCCTTTTAACCCATTTCGAGTATATCGCCTTGGTGCGACCGTGGAGGATGTGATGGCCTCCACATAGATCCCCAATATTCTTAATGCTTCTATTACCATGTTTGGTGCCATGAAATCCACCAGATGTACGATCATGATCTCCTATTTGAAAGTTTAATCCTTTTTGGAGTATATCATTTGGTGTGATCATGGAGGATGTGATGGCCTTCACATAGACCCTTATACTCTCAATGCTACTACTACCAGGTTTTGTGCCATGAAATCCACCAAATGTACGATCATCTCCTATTTGAAAGTTGAACTCTTTTAAGTAGATCTTAATTTTCCATGTATGTGTGCTTCAGTTATATATGACTAAAATGCATATAAAATGGGCCAAAATTTCAGTCTTGTTTGTGTTTTTTTTTAATGGAATCAATTAGGTGAGGTGCTTAGGGCTAGTTTTTCAATTAATAAATAAAAGTGGACCTAAAACAGAATAGTACAAGCAACGGGATCTAGACTTCTTTACTAATTCTAATGAGGTAACGAACCTCTACTAATTAACAAGCATGAAGAATATAAGAGCTAGAAAAAACTAGGTACTCTATGATCATTATAGTGTTTATAATAAACTCTATGATGGTGTTATAAACGAGGATGCTTAAGTAATCCAAAAATAGAAAAATTAAGAATAAAGTTGAGTTATCAACCCCACAGTTCATTTTATATATGTATGAACTTAAAAAGATGTCTTTCCCGTCTAACTTAACACTTTTTATCTCGTCTTCTTCATCAAATCTGTCCAACAACTCTTGACAGTTCATCACTTCTTCTTGAATTTATTGGATGTTGTTGACACTGTTGTATGATTTTGTTCTTCTAGTCATATTGGTAAGTGACTTCTAGAACAAATTCCTCCATCACCTTACCATCCCAACTATGTCGCATTCCATGTGTCATCCTTTTGGTTTTGAAGCTTCCTCTCCTTTGTTGCCTAGGTGAAAGACCCCATCCTTGGCCACCTTATCAAAGCGTATGTCCAGCATATCATCCTCTACATCACCATAGAACATTTCATTGCCCAAGTTAATACCATAAACTGTAGTTGGATTTATAATGATTGAAACTACAACTCCTAGCTCATGACTCTTTGTCAATTCTTCAATCCACAACAAGCTCCTCAATTTGACCAGGTTCGTTACACTTTGGACATCGCCACCGGGATCGTTGAGGCACTGATAGAAAATATGTGTCCACTATTAGTCAATGGACCAGGTCCTTGACATAATATCAGTGCGGAAAGTAAATAACTCAAAGTAAAAAACAAAACGGGAGCTTACGTGGAAACCCCCTTGCTCAAGGGAGGATAAAACCACGACATGTCACATAGGATTTCAACACAACTCCATTATCATCAAAAGGATCAAAGATTCAGATTACAAACTCTAGTAATCTAGGAATTAACCTCTTAATCCCTTCCCCCTTAATGTAGCAACTATGTTACTCAATTCAGAGCAATAACTCTATGGCTCACTAGACCAACTAACTCTAGTCGATCTAAAATTTAAGAGCCAGACATAGCTAACTTTAGCTATGATACAAAATGATGAGGATTGAAACTGATCTAATTCCTTTATAACTTAGGAATAGATCTTACAAGAATAACACAGAAATATGAAGCATAATAACAACTAAGAACAAAGATAACTCTATCAGGTCTCGCTGTTGTTCTTTGAGAAATATTTCACTCAAGAATGGCTTTTGCTTTTGTTAATTTCAGGATGCAAAAACTATGTTGTATCATTGGAGAAGAGACTTATATAAGATAGGCAAAAAAAATCTTGAATCAATGCCATTGGCTGAGAGTATTGTTGCTCTGCAAACAGACGTGCACCAACCACAACAGTGACACTGTTGCAACTTTTAGACAATTGTCCTCTTCAAGTAACGGAACTCTTAGTCTCACATGGGATCTGGTTACCTATTAGATCCCAAAGTTTGTTAAATCATAAAAACTTTCGAGTTAGCTCAAAATAATATTTTCTCCCTTTTTTGAGGATGACAAACTTACTCAACCTCTTCCCTTTTTCATCAGTTCCCCATATCAGCATGACCATGTCCTCTTCAAGAAACTACTAACAGATCTCATACCCTTAACAATTTTCCCCCTTTTGAAGTCATAAAAAGAGTTAAAGCGGTAAACCAAGTTAACAGAAATGCAGTTCAAAAAAATTCATGGCCATTTGGACAACACTAAGCATAAGTAAAAGATGGATAAAGTAATGAGACAAGTCAACAGCAACAAGGTCATTTTCATTCATAATCAAAGAGGAACATACAAAACATTCCAGTTAACATTACAAACAAGATCGGGGACAATACCCACTGAGTTGCAATGAACAAAAGAGAAATGAAGGAAATTATATTGGAACTTAGGAGGAAGGAGGCTTGGAAGAAGGGGTTTGCAAGAGTAGGGATAAGCGAGCATCTACCTCAACATGGTTCTTGAGAAGTATCTCATTGAGCTCAACATTTTGGTTTCCATGAATTCATTTTGAACTTTCAAGGAGGCCAATTCTTCTCCACCTGGTCCCTCTATTTTTGCTAATTGCACCTGAACATGCAGGCAAGCAATCTCTACATTCCCGTTGGCCTGTGTTACTACTATGGATTCCAACTCATGTTTGAGTTGCTCATGTTCAATCAATAGTTCAGACACCTTGCTCCTGTTCCCTGCCTTTCCTTCAACACTTTCACACTCAATAAGAGTGTTCAAAGATATAGTTTGCTTCACAGTGCCTCTTACTCCATGTTCAAAGGGAATTTTAAAGTGTTTGAACACCTTTGTTAGCAAATACTCATAGCACATGTCATGTTTGCCATCTTTAACAAACATGGTCTTGTACATATGCTCCAGCATGATGGCAGGGAGATTGACTAACTCAATTGTGCTCAAGGCTCAATAAGGAACAAGTCCGCATTAGATGAAACAATTCTCTTTTCACACCTAGGCAACACCACCTTATTGATAAACTCAAAGAACAATTGATACTTATTTTTGAGATACTCTTAAGGAATACCTTCATAACTTTGATTGAGAAGTTGCTAATTTCCTTATCAAATTCCTTTGATGGGGACTTTTCAACAATTGTCTGGATTCTTTCCCTTGGCACTTGCAGAATTTTCCCCAAAATCTCCTCATTCAAGTGGAACTGCATGTTGCCTACTTGAGTATTTAGGCTTCCATCTTCAGTAAATACCATCTTGTAGTAGAATTCCCTCACTTATGAGTCATGCAGTACAACCACATGTACTGTAAAAAATATGTGTCCATCTTTGTATCATTACAGCATCAACCAGGCTTCTTATCCCTGGCTTTGTATTTATTTCAAGATCAAACACACTTCCATTAAGAACTTTCGGAGTTTTCAAGATCTCGATCCTTTCCTCCTTTGTCAATTCCTTCTCATCCTTCCTTTTCCTTCCAGATGAACTTGGTCCCTTGTCAGACTCATAATCTGGACAGGATTCCTACATTTTCCTCTTCACAGTTTCTTTTTGTTTTCCCTTTGTAGGCAACCTTTTTCCTTTCCCTTCTGATTCATTCTTCTTTTGTGCTTGAGGCTTTCTTATCCTTGGTTTTTGGTAGGCTTTTTCTTTGGTGCCTCCCCTCTTCTCTTCTCAACTGCAACAACAACATCTGCATACACCGTCTCACTTTCTTCCTTATCTTTAGAATTGTCAACCGGTTCTACGTAGTTCAGGTTTTTCTAGACTTCATCGTATCACCTAGAGTGGTTCCCCTTGTATGATAAGGACTTGGTTTCACACTTTGCTCCTCAACTACGTTTTCCTTTCCTTTTGAAAACGGAACTTGTTTTCTTTGCAATTTCCACCGTAAAGGTTGATCATCCTTATTTTCACCCTTATCAGTATTAGAAGAAGCAACAGCTAAACCAGTGCCTTGGTCTGATCAAATCTGGGTGGAGAACCCAAACCAAGAGAGTTAGAGCGAACACAAATTTGGTTTTCCTCTCCCAAAAATGGTGTTCTTATTGAAAGTTAAGAGGGGAGGGGTGAATTAAAATTTGTAGACGACTGATCTGTGAGATAAGTCAACTTTCCCTGCAGATTAGATAATAACGTTAACGATAAGTAACGAGCAGAAAGTAAATAGACACAAAATGTTTTTATACTAGCTCAGAACACCGAAGTGGTGTCTATTTCCAGTCCCCTTAGGTTTCAAGGGCCTCCTTTATAGCTTGAAGAGAACTTGGGTTGTACAGAGATGTGAATCGAAAACCTGTTTGATATGCAAATCAGAGTTTATATCTTGACATGACCTCTACTTGTATAACCTACACTCAGTATCTTTCCTTCTCTTTTCTTTTTCAATTGTTCACTCAAATGTGTACAAAGCTTTATGAAACATGAAAGAAGATTACAATATAAATTCAAGTAAAGTTGCGCATTTTTAGCTTTTGAGAAGGGGCTTAATTTATATGCTTAGTAGTGCGTGGATTTTAGCTCTAATAGGAAAACCCAAGGGAATATCCTTCAATCAAGGATTTGTAACGTTTCCTTGATTCAGAATAAGTCTTTCTTGATTGAGTTACAACACCGTACATTCTTCTTTGAAATAGAGTTTTGTAGTTAGTCTTCAATATATTGGTGTGTGTGTGTTGACTTGTAGATTGAGATCACAATGTGATCTTCCTTAATCAGAATGTGATCTTCCTTGATCTGCTTTCCTATCTTGGTCGTCTGATTTTGCTTCTTATTTTTAGGCTTCATACGATCCGATGTGGTATCTAGTTAGATTGATATCTGTCAATTAATTAGATTGATTTGATTTAATCAATCTATCTCCTTGGGTGATGCTGCTTATCAGTCTCAAAATCTTGCTCCTTAATTTCCTGCGACAAGAATTCAGTTTTTCATTATGCAAAATATCTCAAGTTAACACTTGTAACATCCCTCATCTCAGTAAGACTTTCAATAAACCACTCATCATTTGTAGCAAGAATATTTGACCCTATGATTTTACCTTCCGACAGATCTCCATCGAAGTTTTGTTTAGATAGGGCGGGAAGAACATAACCAGGTTGGATCACAATAGGGTCAGAGGCTTATTTCACAGACTGAACCTTTGAGTGAATAGATCCCCCAAGAGAAGATTTTTGAGATGCATTTAGGTCTAGGAAAGGAGAACAAACATGGGAGGTCATTTTCAAAGAGGGTTCACCACAGGTGAGACTAGACCCTCAGTGGTTGGGGGTTAAAGATTCTTCTTCTAGGGGTTGAAGGAACTTCAGTAGCAGGTGCAACTTCTTGTTCGATAAGAGGCATGGTCGAAGTAGGGGGTTATGAAGAGGGTTTGTCTATCTGATTAACAAACAGAGAGGAGTCGATTGGAAGCAAATTTGAATTTTGGGAGAGATAGAAGGAAATGGAGAATATTAAAATTACTGAAAGGGTGTAAGATCTCCCGAAAGGAAGTGTCGTTTGGTATTCAATGATGGACAATGGTCAGATACCTGAATGACTGCCACATGGCAATTTTAATGGTTCTCTTAAGTAATTTAAATGTTGTGTTAAGAATTCTAACCTTCGAGAAAGGGCCAGGTCCCTTCATATAATTTGGATGTAACTGCCCAGATCTGTCGTGACCTCCCTTTTCCATCGGCATACTCACCATGTATGTATACCTACAAAAGGTATGAGACTGAATTTACTAAAACATGCATATCTTAAAAATGAGGATACATATTCTATTTTTATAGTCATGTATGGGTTGATTTCCTCATACATGATCCACTCATTCAAATTTCAGCATCCCCAACTTTAATCTGTTTTGTTTTTTTCTTGAATAGGTCCCTACTCAGAGCTTTCATGAGAATATCAACAATTTGATCTTCAGTCTTCCAAAATTGCATACTAATGTTTCCCTTTTTAACAATTTGATTCTTAGTAATATTCACTTGTATTTTCCCACAGGAGAGGAATACTGTGAGTAACCACTCCAAAGTCTCCAAGTTGCTGCCCATAAGAGTTGTGTACAACAAGCTGCTATTGTTACATACTTTGCCTCAGATATTGAAAGGATAACAAAATTTTCCTTTTTTAGTTACTTAGGAGATAAGAGATGGGCCCAAAAAATGAGTCATTACTGAGGTGCTCTTTCTATTAACTTGATACCCAGCATAGTCTGCATCAACATATCCTACCAAATCAAATGAGTCTTCTGATGGATAGAATAGAACCGGGTCCCTGTCTTCTTCAAATATCTCAGAATCTTCTTCGCAGTTCTCTAACAAGATACCTTCGGATAAGCTTGGAATATTGCACACATTCCGACATTGAGCATAATATCACGTCTGCTTGCAGTTAGATACTTTGTCTCACTGATTTTTATCCTAGAGTGACACTTATTCTGGATGAAGAACTGTCTTGTGCTACCACGACTTGATGTTGAAGGTTAGCTTGGTTTGCTCATCAAAACTAAAACATGAAACAATGAACATCCATCTCATTTTTGTTACTATCAAAATTTTGAAACAACAAAGTAATAACTACCTCTTTTTCCAACATGTCGTATGTTGTGTTTGATGAAAGCATTTGGGTTTCTGCTGAAAGATGTTCATGGAAACTAAAGATTTTTTGGGGCGTTTGGGGTTTGTTTCTGATGATTACTTGAGAAGGGATCCATCACTTGTTAGAGTTGAAAAAATGTTTGAACAAGTCCAATCTAAGCTTCCTGGGGCACCAAAATTTCTATTTGTTTTTGCTTCCCGAGTGGAAAAATTGGGGCATATACAGTTAATATAATGTACTTGTTCTCTTTATTAGTAGCTAACCTTGTTAAATCTGCCTTATTTCAACATCGAGTTAGCTACTAATCAAAAGAACTAGTACATTATACTAACTGTATATGCCACAATTTTTCCGCTCAAGAAGCAGAACAAGCAGAAATTTTGGTGCTCTAGAAAACTTAGATTGGACATGTTCAAACATTTTCTCAACTTGAACAAGTTGTGGATCCCTTCTGAGGTAATCATCAAAAACAAACCCCAACACCCCAAAAATATTCTTCAGTTTTCATGAACATCTTCCACCAAAAACCCAAAAGCTTTCATTAGACACAACATAAGACATGTTGGGAAAAAAGTAGTTTTTACTTTGTTGTTTTAAAATTTTGATAGTAATAGAAATGAGATGGATGTTCATTGTTTCATGTTTTAGTTTTTTAGAGAAAAATTTGCTTCTATGACATCCGTCCCTCTGTTGGTCTATAAGTTGCCTTACCTAGCACATGATCGAATAGTTTCCATAAGATTTCTAAGGACCGTCGTAATTTTAAAGTAATATATATATATATTACAATGGAACAACTCAATGTCCAAGACAATACATATAAAATACAAGACACTGACTCATTCGTTTTTTCTTTTTAATTCATATTTTTGGTAGAATATGTTATAGGCAAAGACAAGGCATTTTAACCAGTAGGGGTGACACTATTTTGCTTCTTCATTCAATTTAAGTATTATGGAAATAGCTCAGCAGTGAAGAGGAGACATACTAATGCAACTAAGAGAATACGGATGTGTTTCTTTATTTTATTCAATTCATTATTGCATTAATTCTCTTACAATGAATGGCTTAAATTATGTGATGGTGACTTTGATTCCATCCAAATCTCATTTTGGCATTCAATGATTTTTTTTTCTTCTTTGCCCTTGTGTTCACCTATATATTGATGGTTAAATTATTATATTGTGACTATTTATTAAAGATGTTAACTGAGATCTGCAATTCATTTTAGGTTTAATTTTTCTTTTCTCTTTCCAGTTCAAATAAATTTTGGACAACTAGTAACAAGATCGACAAAAGCTTAGTTTTTTTTTCTATTCTCCATTTTCTTTTATTTCTTTAGTTATCTCTCAATTGTATTAGTCTAAATACAATATATTATTGCAAGTCTTCACATCTCACACAAACACAAACAAACGGGTACATAAACATATATTTGATTCCTCTTGGCAGAAAATGTGTGTTCACACTTTTTTTTCCTTCTTGATTTTGTGGTAAAATTAATTTTTTTCATATGTTCGATCTTAAATTTTGATTTGTTGTCCATATATATCAGTGTTAGTGTCTGTGTTTTCATAGTTTTGTATGCATATATACTCAGTCTAATTAAATTTGATTTAAGCAAAGCGTAATAATGATTGAACAAAAGATTTCTCCTTTTTTTATTATTGTTTGTTTTGCTTAATTCAAATTTAATTACTTTGAGTATATATCCATACACAACAATGAAACACGGACACTAAAGTGTTGATACAAGTGTCCAACAAATCAAAATCTAAGAATGAACATAAGAAAAAAATCAAATTTACCACAAAGTCAAGGAGGCAAAAAGTGAGAACAAACATTTTCTATGCCAAGAGAAATCAAATATACGTTTGTGTATCCTTTTGTGTTTGTTTCTGTGAGATGTGAACACTTGCAGTAATTTACCATATTTAGATGAATATAATTGGGAGATAAAGATTGAAATAAAATAAAATAGAGAACAGAAAAGACAAACTTTTGTCAATTTTGTTACTAGACTTCCAAAATTTATTAGAACTAGGAAAAAAGATAAGGAAAAAGAAACCAAAAAAGAATTGAAGATCTAAGTTAGTATGTCTAATATAATAAAGAGATGACAATATGCTAATCAAACCATCAGAATATTGGTGAACTCAAGAACAAACAAGAATTTTTTTTATTCAAATGCCAAAATGTGATTCAAAATAGAATCAAACTCACTATTACATAATCTAAGTCCTTCATTGTTAGACTATTAACAAACAATAATGGACTAGCTAAAATAAAGAAGCAAATCGATACTATCTAAGTTGTGCCTATTTGTCTCCTCTTGGTCGGTGTGCTTTCTCTTAATACTTACATTGAATGAATTCAGCAACATTATTATTCTAGATTATGTCAAAATAATTCAAATAGTTCAAAAAGAGTTAATCCAATATGTATTTGAACAGCCAAATCCACTACCTAAGTCAATAAATGTTGGTCATTCCTAGACTTTGACCAAATGTATTTAAATTATTTTCTCAAAGTTAATCAAATTTCATGTATTATATCAGTTGAACAATCAGATTCACTACGAACTTTAAGTACAGTGTAAATTAAGATAGTATTTTTTTTTCTTTAATAAAAGACATTTGTAGTCATTTTCAAACAGAATAGCATTTATATTTTCAGCAGCTAGATTTCTAAGTTTTGTAAAAAATGTAGATCAAATGTAGTAATAATGAGCAACAGATAAGAAGAATAGGTAAGTGTTGTTATTTCATTTATTCAGATTAGCAAATCAGAAATAATGAAAGATGATTAAAATCAACAAGTCTCAGACCGAAATAGAACGAGCATATAAAACATTGCTAGATGTCAAGTTGAACATGGACATTAAGGGAAAACAAGAAAATATCAGAATGTAAGAGTTAATTGACATGAAAATGATTAAGCCACAAGTGTAGTGATGAGTGACAAATAAGAGGAATAAGCAGGTTTCGAAGTACCTCTAGTTAGAATCTTGTCAAGCATCCGCTCTTCATTGAATGTCCGATTTAGATATGCAATATCTCCTTTTAGACTTAGGGGATTCAAGAAGGCCTTGGCCAAAAGAGGAGTTTTATGATAGAGGTGAATTTTAAGGATCAACAATTTGACAGAATAATACACCATTAGAAATGGTAGCTACAAGTGATAGAAAAATAGTACTTTATGGAGAATAGAAATTACCTTGAGGCATGTTAAGAAACTATCCTTAAAGATATAATTAGGCATATCCCCCAAGATACAACAAACTTTTTAAGTGATTAACTAGAAGCAGAAATAATAAACCCAAATGGGAGAAAAAAGAAAGTAGATAGATAAATTTGACTATTTTGTGTTAACCAAAGTGGTGTATATATAGGTGTTTCTACAATGGCTATCTAACGGCTAGTTTGACTACATTAAATGTAATAAAATATTTTAATAAATAGATATAAAAATAATATCCCAAAAGTAATGTTTTCCCAAACCAATGATGCACATTAACCACCTTTTGAGATTACACTAATTTTTCCAACAAGAAGAAAGATACTTTTGATAAGTACCCACCAAAGTAAATCGAAACATACAAATGGAATTTTTTTAAGTACTCTACTTTTTTTCTATAAGAAGGAACAAACTTACTAACAAAGAAGGTCCCTAAGAATATGCTAAATTTCGCTCAAGCTAAACAAATATTATATCAACGAAATAAATTCCACATCTCATGGGTAGACATCCATGTGGCTAAATTCAGTCACAGCCCAGACACAACAAAACGTTTCATTCTCGTTGAAAGACCATGAAGGGGACAATGTGACAAAAATCTAAGCTTAGCATCATAAAGGAAAGAAAGCTACAAATTCAACATATGTATTGTGTATAAAAGATTAATAAGAAGATGACAATCTGTATGTTGGGAGAAAATTTTCCCATTAACAAAAGTCTCTAAACGACTACATTGTGGATGCTATCATATTTTATGTGAGAAGAGTAGTCTTCAATTTAATGAGTTTCAAACTTTTCCTTCAAGGAAGGAATAACCCAAATATAGAATAAATTATAATTTCCTTTCAGGAAAAATTAAGGCATTTATGGTAATACTTTGATTTCCCTTCAAGAGAAAAATAAACTTCAAATAAGGAAAGAAAATCAGAGGAACCTCTAAAAGGATCTTGGACTATAATAGCTCATCCACACATGGAACCATGATGCTAGGCACGCAATACTAAGTAATCCAATACCAAGTTAAGCAAATTTTTAATTCACTATTGAAGCTATAAGTATATTGATCATACTAGTATAAAAGGTTTATACAATTGGGCATAACGTGTAAGTTATGATAAAGGTATATATATATAAAAAAAATAAAGATCAATATAAACAACACTTACACGTCAATACCGTGCAAATTAGGGTAAATTTTTTACCGGCATATAAATATCTTATTTGATAAAAGATTCCTAGAAACTTACTCTTAACTAATATAGATATTGTGAAAGTGTCAGAATATCGTGTTAGCAATAGAATATTAAAAAATGAAAAAATATACATGAGATTATGTCTTGTATATAACGGACAAAAGATAAGAATATCTCATGAAACAAAGAATTTCAACTTATTGAGGAAAAATAATGAGGAAATAAGAAAGAACAAGAATTATTTACAATCCTACTAAAAAAGTTCATAGTGCGAGATACTAACTACCATAAGTGGAGTCTGGTGAGAGACTCTAATTAACTGTAAAATAGAAAGGCGAAAAACAATTTGGATGGCTAAACTAACTTTCCAAAATGTTAACATATCGTTCTTCACGACTCCTCTTCCCCATAGACACAACTTTTGCAGGACATCACTCGTTCTCTCACCATTAATTAATTCATCACAAAATTGCGTAGTTAAATGGTCGAATTCACCGTGTTTGGTCCTTCTTTCTAAGAGATAGATTTGAAGCCCCAACAACAATCTATTCATGATTAGTAAAGAAACAACATTACTTTAAAACAAGGTGGGAAAGTTCCACATACATTAACCATTGAGTTGTCGAGAGCATAGTTCTAGCTCAATAGCAAGAAACCCATTAGATTTTTCTGAAACTAGAAAGTTTAATAGAACTCAAATCACTACAATGTATCTCGACTTCCTTAAGAACTATTCTAGAAAAACTAAGAGTTAAATCAATGCATTCTGAGATTGTCATTCCATGTATCTTATGTCTTCTACACTACGATACATATGGAAATAGATAGAGATGGTAGTTTAAGTACAATACTACAACAACTACAACTATTGCATCTTAGTTTCAAACAAGTTGGGGTCTGGTTATATGAATCCTCTCAGACCATGTTTCTCCATTTAAATTTATCTTATGAAAAATATTTTGAGTATAATAAACTACAGATATATGAGGAAAGAGCAGATCTTATAACGTAATTTTAGAAACCTCAATCTAAGTAACATTGAATGTGAAGCTAGTTCCTCAAGTAGAATTCATTAGAAGGCATGATAAAAGCTCTTGTTTTTACCTTTTAAGGAACCACTTCTACCTCTTTTCATTAACTGTTGGTAAAAGAAACACATCCCAAAAGAGTAACATTTTAGCACACCTAAAAGAAACTTAATATGAAAATGTACAACTAGAGCTTCAACTCATTTTCTTTTAAAAACCTTATTTTGATATACTTCATATATTGATGCAGAATAAAACTTTGTAAGAAAGGAAAATCTCTAAGCAATAGCACCCACAAGCCACCATAAGATCCTATTATTGAAAATTTTTAACTAGTGTCATGGAATTTGTGAAACTCCATAACTGTAGATATGTAAAATTTAACTCGAGAATGTTATCATGTGTTAGGTAAGGAAACTTACAGATATCACTGAAGAAAAGCTTGTTCATGAAAATTAAAACATGAAACAATGAATATCCTTCTCATTTTTGTCACTATTGAAATTCTAAAACAACAAAGTAAAAATTACCTCATTTTGCAACATGTCTCATGTCTTCACTTGTCGGCCAATTAATCTTTGGACATTGGATTCTAAAGAAATTGTAACCATTATGTCTTTATTTTGTGTTCTAGCCTTCTTTGAGAAATCTCCACTGTGAAGGAGTAGTAGCCTTGTGTCTCCAGTAGTGGGGTGGAGTAGAGAAAGGATGGAGGGTTGGAGAAGCTTGGGTAGTTAAAAATAAAAATTGAGATATAATTTTTTTTGGTGAAACTCAAAATTCATTGGTTTGATAAAGAAACATTGACACAACCCAAACAAAATTGTGTCAACATCAAGGGTTTCTATAATTTCTCTTCAAAGAATCACTTGTACATTGAAACACTAAAGATTGGTAATGAACAACATCCAAAAAGAGTAAAAAAACGGTAGCATACTTGTAAGATATTAGTTATCACAAAGTAATATTTAGCTAACCTCTATAGCTCGCACCTCTAAGTTAAGCTTCAAAATGATTCAACTGCAATTAGAAAACATTATTCGAGGCCGACCGATATTGAATGGGTAAATTTGAATGAATTAAAAGGTATGTGCAAAAAAAAAAACATAACCTTTATTTTCAAAGACCTTGAATTTTTTTAAAACCTCATCATTTTGATATACTTCGCTTGGGCTAAAGAAATTTTGCAAGAAGCAAAGCGTATTCATCAAAATTACGGATGTCACAATTCATAGAAGCAAAGCTTTCTCATCAAAATTTAAAAATGAAACAATGAACAATTGAAATCTCATTTGTGTTACTATCTATCAAAGTTCTGAAATAATAAAGTAAACATTACCTCTTTTTCCAACATGTCTCACGTCTTCACTTGCCAATTGATCTTGGGACACTGAATTCTTAACGAAACTTTGTGAAATCTATTAGAAAACTTTGTGAATTTTGAAGAAAGCTTTGTGAAGTTCTTATCTTCTTTTTGGGGATGACACAAACAATGTAAGAAATTATGTTGTACCCTTTCTTTTGTCTTCAATTAGTCAGAATCGGTTCAGTTACATTGGAACTTGGAACTGACTGTTACTTTTACTTTTTGTTTGATTCTGATTTGGTGTGCCCACGTTTTTTTATTTTTCCTCGAAATATACGATACAAATTACTACTCTCTCCATGCGTCTTTATTTGTAGATGTTTTATTTAATACTCCATTAAAAATAATAAATAAAAGAATAATTTTACTATATCACTTTTATTAATAATAAGCTATTAAAATATTGGGGAATATAGTATTTAATAATAATGATAAAACATCTCTTGATTTTCCAAATCGAATAAGTAAATTTCGGTTACTATTTTTAATATAATGGACAAGTAGAGGTGGACGGTGGGAGTATTCCCTATACTGAAAATAAATGTTTCATTTTACTCGTTCATTTTCACTCATCAAGATAGTGTTCTTATACTGCCCATAGTATTAAATAACCACATGAAATAGCAAGAGTATTAGTCAGATTTTGATTTTCAAAGCATCATTTATAAGGTTAGTTTAACACCCTCTTGTTATCTTTTACTTGTCTACCATTGTAAAATTCATTTTCATCTTTTCTTGTCACTTTTCACATATTAGAAAAAGACAATTATTTTTTCATGTTCTACCCTTAACATTAATTACTTATTTCTCAAATAATTTTCCATGACTTAATACTAAACATTAATTAATAGGGGTAATGTGGTAAAATAATCATGTCAATCATTTATTTTCTATTATCATTGTTTTTTGATTGGGAATGTAAATTCCAAATATAAAAAGTAAAAGTGAATGGACAGAGTAAAACACACATATGAATAAAAGCCTGGCTAGGTCGGGTCTGATGGAGTTTTGGACTTTACGCTTGTGTGGGGCTTGTCGCATTCGTGATGATGGTTTGGGTTGGTAGGTTTCGATCGTGAGGACTCAGCTGCAATCATGAAGATCAATTGTAGCTACTAGTCTAGTCTTGTAGAGATGTTTTGATATTTGAGTTTGAGCAGGTTAGGGAAGTTTAGGGTCAATCCTCGCCATCACTTTGGATAAGGTTCAGTCTATAATGTTGTTGAGTACACGTAGATTAGTACTCAAACTTATTTATTTCTATACCTTTTCATGCAGATTCGGAGCCAAGTACCTTTGACCTGTGATTGATAGCGGTGTTAAGATAATTTCTCTCAAGATTCTGATATAGCTGCTTGGTTGATCTGCATACTTCTTGGATATCTTCTATCCTCTTACTTTATGTGGATTTCCCTCCTTTGGATGATTGTGAGACTTATTGAGCTGTACTCGAATTTGAAAAGGCGTGTACTAGTATCTCCAAGTTTTGGATGGTTTTGTATGGACTTTCCACATTTCTTCAAATATTTTATAAATGGAGTTGCTTATTGACTTATTTTTTTACCTTTCATATATTTATATTTCGTGTTTGGATTGAGTTGTTTGGGTTGGCTCAACATTTTGCGTGGTTGAGCGAGGTGTCATCAGTTTCCTGATTTCGGGTAATGAAAATTTGGTGTCAAAGCACAAAGTTCATTAGTCTCACAAGTACAAGAAGAGTTTAGTAAAGTCCTGCAAATTGGTATCGAGATGTCTTTTATCTATCTTAAAGAGGCTATAGGACTATAGGAGAATTCCATTCTTTCTTTCTTATTGTGCTTACTTGATTCCATTGGTTACTAAGATTCCTTTTTCTACTCTCTCATATATGCTGAGGATATGTGCTACCATGGCTAGAGGTAACGAGATGTATGACTTTGAATGTCATTTTTGGAAATTTTTAGAAACTTACCATTTTACCCCTTTTGATAGTTGCCCTGAGTGATGATTGATCAATTTATGAAGTCGTTTTTGAAATTTGATTGAAAGCCTGTGATTTTTTTTGGAAGTTACTGAGTTTTGGAGAGTTAAAGTTATCAAAAGTGGTTTTTTGTAATAACTGAAGCTATGAGTATCGAAATGAAATTCCATCAGTTCTATCACCTCTACAATATGAAATTTGGTCTGAATGTATTGTCATTTCCAGTTTTGGAGTTATTATATGGATTTGAGCCTTTAAGCGATTGTGACTTTAGTGACAAGGGGCTCATAGAAGCAAGGCCCACCTCTTGTTGACCTGTATCTTTTAGCGACTTTGATGGGCAGAACCTGTGTGGTCTTAAAAAAATGATATGGGATCAACTTTATTCCTTAACTTGTTCATGTGATTTCTCCCTCGATATAGCTCCAAATTGGGTGGTTTAAAGTTGGTTGTGTTCAGTAAGCTTAGGACTACGCATTTTAGTGATCGGGGAGCATGGTGGACTCTCAGTTTGAGGTAAAAATTGTGTTTTGTGGGCTGCCATGGCATTTTTTTCTCTTTTTTGGTGACGTATTTGACAAAGTCATTTTTGGAAATTCCAGTGTGGGTTTAACGATTCCCATCTGGACTCCAAAATTGGTTCGTCTTTGTTTTATGTGTTTTTGGTGTCTTCACGGCCGTATTAGCACTGTGATACTATTTTTGGTAGTGTGGCATCATTTTGAGGCCATTCATAAAGGAAAACCTCCAAAGATGTGATTTGGAGTGCGCACGGTCAGCCTAAAGGTAGGCTACGACTTTCCTTCTCCTAGATTAAGCTTGAATGTGTAAATTCATGTTGATTTGAGAGAATTGGGGGCAGGTACCTAGTTGGGGTTATGTGATAATCCTTATCTTGTGGTTTGTCTAGTGTGTTGTTGTTGTTGTATATTTGAGAATGCTTTGGACTTAGTCTAGGCTTAGACAAGGGCTTGCCATAGACTTGTGATATGTGTAGCCTTTCAGGCCTTGTTTCATCTCCAAGTCGATTTAGATGACTTAGCTTCTTTTATACTAGTGTAAAAGACATTAGTCTGACCTAATGAGTCTTAGTTTAGGCGTCTGCCCAGATTTGATGACCTTTTATCCTCTTCTCTCATTTTATCGCCTTGTTGCAGTATTTGAGGTTTCGTGCTTTATTGGACGATTATGTATTGGAGTTTGTTTGATCTTGGAGCGTTTTTCAGATTAGTTGGGAGTGGACGTCATTCCAAATTGGTATTGTTCATGGTTGTTACGAGGTTCTTCAATGATCTTGTTGATGCCCCTGGGTTTACTCCTGCTAGCTAGATGGGTGCCTCTAGGAGTTTACTATTGGCTGGGCAGCCCCTGGGTTTACTCTTGCTAGCTGGGCAGGTGCCCCTGGGAGTTTACTAGCTTGACGGGGTAGCCTCATCATTTTTTTATGAGGTTTAGAGGCCCATCTTATTCTTCTTGGATCTGGACTCAGTGTATTTCTTTCTTAGTAGTTTAGCTATTTTGTGTACCTATCGGGCTTATGGGGTCTGTTCAGGATATTTTGTGTACCTTTTGGGCTTATGGGTCAGTTAGGTTTAGTTTAGTTGTACTTAGTTCTTTATATTTTAGTTCGCTCGTGTGCTTTTCTTTATATTCCTCTTTCACCTTTGTTTGTGTCTAGATTCAATCTTTTCATATTGTCTTTACCTTTCTTGCTCAGTCGGCTTATAATTCTTATTGAGTACCTATTTTTTTGGTACTCATGCTACACTCTGCATCTATTTGTGATGCAGGTCCTAGTACCAGCTACCAACGATGATCATTTGACCTTGTTGCAGCGGGTTATCGGAGGTGAGGGCGAGCACTTGGCGTCCTGGACTTGCTTGCATCCTTCTATATTTTGTATAGCTACGTTTTTGTTTTTTGAGACAAGCTTGTATTTTGGTCCACTTTTGGGACTTGTAATATTTTGTTAAAACAACTATGTATAATGACTTGAGCAAGATGAATCAAACGATTGTTTATTAATCAGTTATAAACTGAACTATATACATAAGCAAACTAACAAAGTCCCTCATACGGTGGAAACTATCTAGGGATCACGGAAAATAAAATATTACTCCTAGAATAGTGGAAACAGAATAATTAATAATACAGTAAAATAATTTACCTATACAACAATAGGTATAAGAATTAAGCAGTAATAAATAATGTTCTAATACACCCCCCTCAAGCTAGATGGAGTGGAACAACACCTAGCTTGGACAGATGGCGATGAAATGAGGTTCTTGGAAGCGATTTGGTGAGCGAATCAGCCAGCTGGTCAGAACTAGGAATGTGCTTGAATGTAAAGCGCTTATCGTTAACCTGTTGGCGAACATAGTGGAAGTCAACAGCGATATGTTTCATGCGGCTGTGCAGATTATTGTTCTCACATAAGTAGGTGACACCAAGGTTGTCACAGAAAATGGTAGGTGGTGTGAGAATTTTGACATGAAGTTCCTTGAGAAGATTTTTCACCCAAGTGGTCTCATCAACTGCACTAGCAACAGCTCGGTACTCTGCTTCAGTGGACGAGCGGGCAATGGTACGTTGTTTTTTTGATGACCAACTAACGGGAGTAAGCCAAAGAAAAACAATATAACCTGTGGTGGAACTGCGATCAGAGAGGTTTCTTGCCCAGTCAGCATAAAAAAACACATAGAGGTTAAGACTGCTGCTTTGAGTAATTCTAATGCCATAATCAGCAGTGCTTTTGAGATATCGAATGAGGCGTTTAACAGCCCTCAAGTGAGCTTCCGATGGGGCATGCATAAATTGAGACAATTTATTCACTGAGTAAGAAACATCAGGCCTAGTAAAAGACAAGTATTGCAACTTTCCGATGTCCTTTCTATATTCAGTAGCATCATGTGATGGAGTACCATCATTTAGCATAAGACTTTCAGAAGAGCTCATGGGTGTGGAAACACCATTACAGTCTTGCATCAAAAGGTCATGGAGAAGATCTGAAACATATTTTGCTTGTGACAATAGAAGTCCTTTGCTGTCTCGATGAACCTCAACTCCAAGAAAGTAGGATAGTAGGCCAAGATCTTTAAGGGAAAAATGGGAAGCGAAAGAAGAGATAACTTGATGAACTAGTGAAGAACTGTTTCCTGTAAGGATGATGTCGTCAACATAGACTAAAATATACACAACACCATATGAGTCATTGCGAACAAAGAGAGAAGGATCAGAGTGAGACTTGATGAATCCTAAACAGAAAAGATAGGATGTCAGTTCATTGTACCAAGCACGAGGTGCTTGCTTGAGACCATAAATAGCCTTACGCAAATGACAAACATGTGAGGGATGAGATGCATTCTCAAATCCAGGTGGTTGTTTCATGAAAACCTCTTCTTCAAGTGTGGCTTGTAAAAAAGAATTGTTGATGTCCAGTTGATGTAAAACCCAATTTTGCCGAACTGCAACTGTAAGAACAATACAAATTGTCGTAGGCTTGACAACTGGACTGAATGTTCAGTGGTAGTCAAGACCTGGACGCTGAGTGAACCCTTTAGCAACCAACCAAGCTTTGTACCTGTCAACTGAACCATCGACTTTCTTTTTGATCCTGTAAATCCACTTACAATCAACAACATTCTTATTAGAATCTTTAGGAACCAATTCCCGTGTTTGATTCTGAATTAATGCATCAAATTCAGCTTTCATAGCTTCCCTCCACTGAGTGTTTAAAAGCCTGCTTGAAGGTATGAGGGGTAACATTGGCAGGAAGTTGGATAAGGCAAGTAAATGGTTTTTTAGGGAAAAAAATATTGTTTTGTGATTGGGTTGTTGGGCGGGTTGGAGGAGGAGGTGGTGGTGGAGGAGGTGGGGGCGGAGGATGTGATGAGGTTACAAGATTTGAAGGCAAACTTGTTGGTTGTGTAGGATAGGTTGTAGAAGCAGGTGACAAAATTTGTGTTTTGTTTCGGCACTGGTAGGTGATAAGATTAGGGGCTGTATTATGGGGTTGTTGCAAAGAAGCAGGGGAAAGTGAATAACCTGAACTTGAGGGATGCACATGATTCTGGTCGGTAGAGACGGACTCACAAGCTTGGCCACTAGTAGAAATGTCTCGAACAGGAAGAGGAGAAGGAAGTGGTGAAATAACAGGTGAAAGAGTTTGAGTTTGAGAATCTGTAGGTGTCCCAACAACTTCCCACGCAAGCGTAAAAGATTTATTTTTTAAGATGTGAGAATATTGTGTGAAAGGGAAAAATATTTTCAAAAAACTTAACATCGTGTGAGATGAACAATTTTGAGTTAATGGGATCAAAACATTGGTGTGGATAATGAACTTGGGAGAATCCCAGATAGACACATGGAGTGGACCTAGGCTCAAGCTTATGGTTGGCGTAAGGCTTAAGCCATGGATAACATAGACAACCAAAAGTTCTAAGTGACTCATATTTGGGTGCAACTCCAAACAATTTTTCATATGGAGATGTATTGTTTAAAAGTTGGGTGGACAATCGATTAATAAGATGAGTAGCATGTTGACAAGCAAACAACCAAAAACTTGAAGAGAGGGATGCATCGTGTAAAAGTGTTTTGGCAGTTTCAACAATGTGCCGATGACGACGCTCCGCGATGGCCACTCTTTGAGGTGTATGAGGAGGTGATACAAGGTGTTCAATTCCATTTAAAGTGAGATATGGATCAAGACCTTTATATTCACCTCCTCCCTCAGTATACAGAGAGACAATTTTTGCTTAAAATAGTTTTCCTCTAAGGGATGAAACTTAGAAAATATGTCTCGAACCCCATGTTTGTTTTTAAGAGTGTACAACCAAATATACTTGGTGTACTGATCAATGAACACACAATAATATCATTTTTTATCAATTGAAAGGACAGGCGATGGACCCCACAAGTCACTAAAAAGGAGTTGCAGTGGAGCAGTACTAATTAGAGATAAGCAATTGAATGGAAAACGGTGAACTTTATTTGAACAACAAGAATTACAGAAAGTAAACTTGTTCGGAGATGAAACTAGAAGAGAAAACTTATTCAAAACAAAATTCAAGATTCTTGAATAGGGATAGCCAAGGCGACGATGCCAGACTTGACGAGGAACCGTTGTAGTGGCAACTTGAACAGTAGGTTTATTAACAGTGAAATTGGGCCACTCATAGAGTCCATTCCTATTCCGACCGGAGACCAGTGGCGCCCGCGTTTTCAAGTTCTTCACAAAGAAAGAAAACGGGAAAAATTCAATGGATGTCAGATTATCTTGACAAAATTTGGATACCGAAAGAATGTTTTGTTTGAAAGCAGGTGCACACAAAGTATCAGGTAGTCTAAAAGCATTATTTGATGCAACTAATTCAGTAGAACCATGATGAGTAATTGAAATTCTTTTACCGTTGCCCATAGCTATGCCTTCTGAACCATGATATTCATCCTAATTGGTAGACTCTTTTGAGACATGATGAGTAGTACCGGAGTCAACAATCCATTGATTTTCTGCAACTTGGTTACCTGAAAGAAAATCGGCCTTTGCCTCTAAATGATTGTGAGACTGTGACCGACAAACATTAGCAGTATGACCCTGTTTATTGCATAACTAACAACGAACAAGGTTATTGATGTAATGCCCTTGCGCATGAGCAGTTGTACGATTGCTGGAACACCATTGTGATGTGTTGTTGGGTCGACGAGCAGCGCGGTTGTTGGAATTGATGGATTTGTTGTGAGTTACCATAGCAATAGTTATGGCACTGTTTTCTTTCTTCACTTCCTCATGTTTGAGAAAGAGCTCATAATCAATTAGTTTCACATACAAATCATCATAAGAGATGATAGAATCTCTTGCTCGAATTGCAGCGGAAATCTCACGAAAATCGGACCCAAGACCACTCAGAATCTTCACCACCAGTTCATCGTTGGTGATTGTACGTAGTTCCAACAGTAGCGAGCTCGTTGTAGAGAGAGCGCACTTGATGGAGATAATCGACTACTGGGCGGGAGTCCATTGATAGATGCGTGAGCTGGTCACGTAGGCTAAATATTCGTGTTTGAGACTTGTTGGCATAAGTAAGATGCAGAGAGTCCCAAGCAAGTTGAGCAGAAGAGGCAGCAGGTACAGTTGCAGCAATGGTCAGATGGGCAGAAGCCATGATGGCATTCTGGATCAATTGATCTTGACAGAACCAAAGGCTATAGGCTGGGTTCGCGATGTCTCTATTGTTTTGTCTGATAGTTGTGGAAGGACCTGGGGAAGAGCCATCAAGATGGCCAAACGGATTGTGCCCGTGCATGAGCATGGAAATTTGGGCCTTCCAAGTAGAAATTTATGGCTGCCAACAAGCTTTATCGGCAGCTAGGACACAGGATTAAACTGAACAACAACGTTAGAGTTGCTGCTAGTGGTGGAGTCCACATTCTGGACGTTCTTAGGCATGTTAAGAGAGAGTTTGCGGAGGTAGTCAGAGGATCGGAAAAAAATCTCGGGAGAGTTAAGGCGAGAGCTCTGAAACCATATAATGACTTGGGCAAGATGAACCAAACGATTGTTTATTAATCAGTTATAAACTGAATTATATACATAAGCAAACTAACAGAGTCTCTCCTACGGTGGAAACTATCCAGAGATTAGGGAGAATAAAATATTAGACTCCTAGAATAGTGGAAACAGAATAACTAATAATACAGTAAAATAATCTACCTATACAACAGTAGCTATAAGAATTAAGCAGTAATAAATAATGTTCTAATTCTATGTACTTGTGACTTCCAGGTTCTAGAAGAACCTTATGTATATATTTTTGGCTTGCTTCCGCTTATTGTCTTGTTCTTTTGTTAAATTGTTGCTTCTGCTTGTTTTTACGCTTATACTCCTTACTTGTTATTCTGGGTTACGGGTTGGATTACTTACTGGTGGGTTATAGTAGGTGTCATCATGGCTCAAGAGTTTGGGTCATGACATATGCACCATAAGGTGTTTAGGGATTTGATGGACAAGAGGTCTTGCAATTCTTGTTAATTTAGTGGTACCTCATTTAAGAAGGTAGAGGATCTTCAAGGAGGGGTTTTCATCCTTGGTCTAGTAGACCTGTTCATGCAGCTATTCAAGCGTCCGGGGGAAGTTATTTTGATCAAGGCTCCTAGAACTCAGGTCAGACTTCTCAGGGTTGTTGTTAGAGGTTTTAAGGTCATGGTAACCATTTAGTATATTCAGATTCTTCTCAGTATATGGTTGTTCCTAGTCTGAGTCTGGACAAATCAATAGAAATTTCTCCAGGTTTAGAGCGGCAGGCCGACATCAATAGTGTTTTGTAAAGTGGTCACTTCATCTCTATTTTTATAAGAAAAAGAAGTGAGTAAAATTTCCAAATTCAACTTGGAAAAATAATTCATAACAAAACACTAATATCGTTAAAATAAAATATATGTTATTTTATGAAAAATGAATACAACTTATTTCTTTTTGACACATTTGCATTAGCTGGTTTTGATTCATTCAATTCATATTTGACCAAAATAAGACTTTTACCAAATCTAGAAACTACTCATTAATGCAAGGTAAGCCCATTTTAAGAAGAAAAAAAATTGTCTTATAATTCACCAAGTGATTTAGTTCCTCTAGAAAAACACTAGAACTTTTCTTTCAAAATGGAGAAGGTTGAAGAAGATATGGTGTTGGCATATTCACTGCGACGCCATGGATTAGAAAATTGGGAAATGGTGGCTGCCGAATTCTCAAATTCCATTTCCGATCGACGTCGATGTAGTCTTCAATTTTCGTCCATGGAATGTCAGGTCAAGTACGAAAGTTTAAAAGAGCGTTTTAAGAGTCTATATCAAACAAATTTTACTGAAGAAGAAGATGATGATAGTGGATTCATAAAGCTGATGGCAGATAAACTTACAAAGACATATAGAGATTATTGGACAGAGCAAGTCAAACTAATGGATACTCCACTTCAGTATGATATATCTTTCTCATAAATCCTTGTTTTTTCCTTTTATTTTTTACTTGTGATGTTTGAAGAATTATGGGTTTTCACTATTTTTTTTGTTTGATCCACATTTATTATGATGGTTTTACAAAAACAAAATTATCTAGGAGATACAAAATACATTCAAAGATATATATTTTTCTATGGATTAGGAGTTAGGGTACAAATAAAGCATCACTAATTGGTACACTAATTTTTTTCCAAATAAAATATTCTTGATTCCAATTTTATCATTACAAAAAAGGAAGAGAAAAGAATAATCACTATCATTAGACATCAAAACTCCATTGTTTATATGTTTAGAAAAAAATTGTCAAACAATATTATTACCTATATACTTTTTAACAATGAATTTCGTAGATAATTCATGTTTTTCTTATAAAAATCACTAATGATTGTTAGCTTTGATAATTGGCCTCATATAATTATTCATTAGTTTTGGCTACTTTTATTGTCCAAATTTATGTTTTTAAAT
Source organism: Solanum gracilifrons (assembly GCA_029582605.1). Lineage (NCBI taxonomy): Eukaryota > Viridiplantae > Streptophyta > Magnoliopsida > Solanales > Solanaceae > Solanum > Solanum gracilifrons. The sequence goes on along the minus strand of JAJOOH010001929.1, from coordinate 3,085 downwards.
TAATCTTTTGGGGCACTGAAAAGAAAAACTAAAAAGGAAAAAAAATATGTTTTTGATAAGTCAAATTGCTTAAATGTTCCAACAGAAAAAACTTTATATTATTGATGGAGTCTTTCCAAACTAGAAATTCTTATTTATTTTTAAAAAATAAAAATAAAATTGGTGTTAGGGAAAGGGAAAATGGAGGAGAGCATTACATGATAGGAGTCGAACCCTCATCAATAAATTGAAATTTTAGTTAGTCAACCAATAGAGCTACTAAGATTTTCCAACTAGTCATTCTTTGTATGTTACGATCTTTATCAAAAAGTCAGTAAGATTATTTGTCATCTCTCTTCAAATGCATATTCTATTCTTCTAGATGATTTCTATCTAAGTGTTTATAATTTTCACTAATAGTCATATGAGGGTGAAATTATATATATCTGTATTTTTATTATAAGTTTGATAGGAAAAAAAGTAATTTGATTACTGATATCTTTATTTATGCTATGTTTATGTAGGGAAAAATTTCCGAATATTTTCAAACAGGAAGCTGAAGAAAGAATAAAGTTAAATGAGGAAAAAAGTGATGACAAATCTAATGAAAAAATGGAGAATATTAATCAAGAGTTCATAAAAATCCTTGATATGGTGAGATCTCACAAGCATTGTTGTCTTTTTGAATCTCAACTTCCCAGTCAGGTAAATAAATTGCTAATCTTTATGTTGTGGTTTGTTAACTTTATATTTGTACTTTAATTTCGAACTAAAACTTTGACAATTAAAAAGAATACTTCATTTCTTCTATTTCATGTGAGGTTCTTTCCTCTTTGTTCTATTATGAAAAAAAATAGTATTTTCTTAATTGAAACATGATTAACTTTAAACTTCACAATTTTTTATATTTATGGACATGTTTAATTTAACTCAACACAAAACAAAGAATTTTGAAACTTATGGGCTTAAATACTTTGTAATATTTATGTGACTATAAAACTTCTCACTAATGGTAAAATGGAAATTTATGGCTTGATTCTTTTCAAATATAGAATCATGTCATTTATATTTAACAAGATTGATAACAAAATGGTGTTACATAAAATCGGAAAGAAAGGAGTATCTGACATGTTTAATACCAAAAGTTTTTTTTTTTTTCATTTTAAACACATTGTGAGGTCAAATTTATAGTATAAGGATCATAAAACATGGATTATATATTCCTTATTAGTGCTAATATTTATATTTTTTCAGGAAGATCTATATTATTTTAAACAAATTAAGCAGCATATGGATTTACAGATTATTCAAAACAAGTTAGAACAAAATGTTTATTCGGTCTTGGAAATCGATAGCTTCTTTAGAGATATATTATTGATTTTCAACAACGCCATTGTTTATTATCCAAATGAAACTCTTCAGTATTCTGTCGCGCTTGAACTCAGAGACATTATTGTGAGAGAAATGGGTAAAAAATCCTTATTTTGTCGTGAAATTGTGTGTGGATTACTTGCAACAAGTAACCCAATGTTGGCCAAACAAAAAATAGAGAAAAGAGCATATAATGCACGTAACAAAGCTCAAGAAGGTGAGTCATCGGTCAGAAAGAGTGCGAGAGTGAGAAATAAGCTGGCTTGCGAATTCAAGAATGATCCGGATTATGATTGCAAAGGGCAACAAAGAAGAACGACAAAGAAAAAATAAGAATATTTTGGGAATAATGAGTGAAGCTTACTAGAAGGTGGTCAAGTTTCTAGGTGAGTTTTAGGTGAGTTGAATTTTTTTTTGTTTTGTTGTTCTAGTAATATTTCACAGTTTTGTGGTTTGAACGAAAAAAAGTCACATAATTGTATTAACACAATTGAGTTGATGTTGTGAACAATTGTTTGGTATGTGATTTGCATCAACCTCTTGTGTTAGCCGAACGGGTGGAGTAAATGTCTTTTGTTTAGTGACTGAATGTGGTCAGCCATGGCTATAACTTCTCATTGAAACTCTATTCTTTCACTCATTATTCTACCATTTTATGCCTTGTAACTCATGCAACCTCGCACTAGCCATTTATCTCCCAATTCTCTACCTCATAATCTTCCTATTCATTGCAAGGAAGAATTTCCTCCCAATAAATTGTGATGGTCTTACTTTGTTTTGGTGTATAAGAAAATATAGACTTCATTAAAGTGAGTGAAAAAAAGAAAGTTTGTATTAGTTGAAGGGGGTGTTCTTTTTATGGAGCTTTAGACTCAACTCTTGTCCAGAGTTTGCTAAGTTGGAGTTTGTGGTTGGGATGTGATGTATCCTAGAGGGTTCAAGTCAAGAGGATTACTGCTAGGCTGGTGAAAAGATTTTTTGTCGCGGGCTTGAATTTTTTTAAAGAGAGCAAGATATCCACACCTCATCCTTAAGATAATTTATTTTCTTCATTTTATTTTCAATTGTAATTTTGTAATTTCACCAACAAAACCTACTTGATTTTTACATATGAATATATATCATCCTGCAATATTTTATATTATTTTTTTGACAAAAACTATACTATTTGGTCACTCAAAGAATATCTACGAGTAAATCAAAATTTGTTTTCTCTATTGCTCTTTTGTTGTCTTATTTTTTTCTTTACAACCATGTTCTGAACTTTTTCTTTCGAATCGTGGGTCTAAATTAGAAACAACATTTTTATCACACAAAGATGGGGGTAAAATATGTGTACATTTTATCCTCCTCGAACTCACTCGTGAGATTGTATTGGATATGTTGTTCACTACTAAGAAAACCGACTTCAAAAGAAGTTCGGATAAACCCATCTTTGAATTGTGAATCGATTAGAAACAACATCTTTATCCCGCAAAGGTAGGGGGTAAGATCTTTGTACATCCTACCTCCTAAATTGAATTGTAAGATTATATAGAATATGTTGTTCACTATTAAAAAAGGGCCGATCTAAACAAACCGACTTCACAAGAGGTCGAAATAAACTCACCTCGCAAAATTGATTCTTTAAAAAATCAAAATTAAAGCCCAACAAAAAGAGAGAAAATTCCATGTTCACTTTTCAGGCATAAACCATAGTGATTATCCCCCCCCCCCCCCCCCCCCCCCCCAAAAA
>JAJOOH010001928.1:0-22614 GCA_029582605.1 Solanum gracilifrons | reverse complement strand
AAAAAAAATAAAATAGAATTTTGAATTAGTTCAGAAATTCTACCTCAACACCTGAATCTTTTTAATTCGAACAATTAATTTATTTTGCGGAGTTCATATTTTTATTACATATAAAAATAATTTATTTTGTCTTGTTATATTTAGTTGAATGATTTTATTGATAGAAAAGTCTAAGTTGAGTGATTTTATTGATATAAAACAAAGTTCAATGATTTTACTAGATAAATTCTCAAAGTTGAGTGACATTTTAAGATATTAACTCGGTATTACATAGGTTAAGTTGGTTTGAGTTTTTCAAATACCAAAATAAAGCATTTGTATCGGTTTTTTTAATTTATAAATCATATTAATTCAATAATAGTCGGAGGTTTTAACCTTGGATTTTCTCAGTAAAATCTCCATAGATACATATAATTAACTTGTGTTTTAAATATACAACTATTTATGGTGTTTCTTAAGAAAATAACACAACATTTGAGATGAATGATGACACTAAAATAATCAACAATTTTTTTTTTATGAAATTGCTAAATATGGTAAATTAATAAGTCATACTAAAATGAGTAAAGCTAATGCAAAACTAAAGAATAATTTCCAACATTATTGTCATTCCTATAGCTGAATTGAGTTTCTTTTATAACATTAGTATTTTACAAACAGAGGCGGACCCATGTGTACTCGTTAACTTTGAAAAAAAATCATATATATCTTGAGAAACTAGCAGAAACTAAATATAAAAAATAATGCCCCCATAGAAAGCACATGATATCACTTGGTACTGCTGGTATTGGCTAGTGCGTCCGCCCTAGCGACCTTGGTTTGAGCCCAATCAAAATTACATTTTATTATTTTTATTATAAGTTTTGAATTTAAAGGGGCTTATAATATTGGTGCACCCGAGTAATAGGTAAGTGTAATGCATACCATCGATTGGGATCATCTTTGGTACAATCATTGTTTTTCCCTTCAAATTACTCCTAAAAATGGGTGTACACTGAATTTGTTATTGTCGTAAATTATTCACAAAATCTAAAAATAACTCATATTTATATTAATATATATATATTTAGAAATCAAACACAATTTTAATTTTTAAATATTAATTTTCACGTTAAAAATAAAATTTATTTTTTAAAATTTCAATTTTCATGACCAAATAGGCCTAAAGTAGAAGTTCAAACCCACGAATTCCAAAACAGTAGAGAAAGTCTGCTCAATTTAGTGGGAAAAACGAGTGTAGAGTTTAGAGAGGAAACGCCGCCATAGCATTAAGCCATTAGCAGCAGCTAAATAGGAAGCTGCTTTTCTACAATTATCTGCCAATCGATGGAAATTGTTTACCCAATTGATGCACAATTCTCTGACCAGATTACCGCACTTCTCAAGCCGCCACCTCCACAAGAAGTCCAGGCATCAACTCTTTTCTCCTTTTTTTTGCACCCTTGTTTTGTTTGTCGAAGTTATGCTTAAGTTCAAATGTGTTTTAGTCAATTAACTGTTTGATAAATGTTCGCAGAAATATTTTGAAGAGCTATTAGCCACTAGACAATGCGATGGCCTCAAAGTTAAACCTACTCCACATTATGGAAAAGGTATTTCTTTCTCCACGGTTCATATAAGAAATTTCACTGCGAGTTGAGACGCTTGTTTTATGTGTGTTTGTGAACCAGTGCTGATTGGATTTAGATCATATAGCCACCTCCACTAGTTTTGTATTGAGGTATATTTGATTGATTGATTGTCTAATGTTCTGATATGAAACTAAAGTTAATAACTTGATGAGGAATTTCAAAGTGTGGATTTGCTTAACCACTTGTTAGGGAATTTTGAAATGTGGGTTTGCTTAACCCAGAACGAATTTGTACTAAAGTTCAGTTCTTTCATGGGTTTTATTAATATATGGAGAAAGGTCTAAACTATCCTTAAAGTATCAAAATTGGTTCAAAAATACCCCTCGTTTACCTTTTGGCCTCAAAATACCCTTAGGGTTAACCTTTAGGGACCTATAATGCCATTTTCGCAAACGGACTACTTAGTCCATATAATTAACTATTTCATTTATTACGTAGCGTTATCTAATTGGTTGAAAAGTTAATTAATTACAACTTAATTTATCCTACCCAAACCTGGATCCACTCGACTAAAACTACCGATCCATCCTTTCTAAACCCATTACCCATCCTTTCTTAACCCAATTCTTAAAGAAAACCCTAAACATTTCCCCCCAACTTCATCAGGTCTTGGAGCGGTGATATTCAAGTAAGAACTGAAGATAATCGATTCGCTACTCCGATATTCAAGTTAGAACTGAAGATTTATTCTTAATAGTTAGGGTTTAGTTTTCATAAATATTGTGTAATGATTGTTTGATTGAATGTATTTCGTAAATAGTTAAGGTTTAGTTTTATTCGATTTTTGATTGCATTTGGTCTATTGTATCATAATGTTGTGAAGTTAGTGTAGTATTGACATTTTCTGAAGTCAGGGCTTGTTGTTGCTTACGTGTTTTATTTATTGTTTTCTCGAGTTAGAGCTTTTGTTGCTTACATATTTTATACCGTTTTAAAGGATTTTTTTGAGTTTATTTCATATTTTTGAACCTTGTGTATTGGTGTCTTGATTAGGTTCATGGGAAGTAGGTATGTGTGTGACTATACAGTTTTTATGGATATTTTGGGTTTATTCATACTTTTTAACCTTGTGTATTGGTGTCTTGATTAGATGAATGTGAATTAGGTATGTGTATGACTTTACTATTCTCAATTTGTGCATTTTTTGTTTGTTTTCAGTGTTGTATTCTATGTGAAGTTGAAATAAATAATGTTAGTGGTCCCTATAACTTTACCACCGTTATCTTCAAATTAAATAATGTTAGTTTTCCTACAACTTGTTGTGTTTATGGCTCACAAGTTCCTTTCCACTTTTTTTTTTGTCTGCCATGTGAAATTTTTTGAAGAATGACTTAAAAAGTGGATTTGGTATTTAATTATGGGGGAAAGTGGGTCCTGTCTCCTCAAGTTGTGTACATTAAAAAATTAAATCAAACTTGGCATGAATATGGTGTGGATTTGCTGTCATATATTGACATTTGCTCAGAGTTTATTGAGAAATGTGGTTTTAGGGTTGTGAAACAATTGCTAGTAACAGGGCCAGCTGGTACGTATTATTTGCTTGAGGATGATTCAAGCATTAGGACTCTACAAACTGCTCTGTCTAGTGATCTTCAATTATTTGTTGTAGATGAGGGTGAAACTACTGTTCTTATCACTAATATTTGTGACCTGAACAAGCCTTACCATGCTGTGCCAGTAGAGGTAGGAACTGATTGTGAATCAAACGAAGAGGATGAGGTTCAGAATGAACCTATTCCTAGTGGTTACAATAGTGATGAATTGGAAGTCTTTAGAAAGAAAAAGAGTAGAGAGATTAATGACAAGCTAGACAAATTCTTAGAGTTGGAAAATGGTATGTGCTTTAAAGATCTTAAAGAAGCTAAAAGAATTGTGAGCTTTAACTCTATTGTTAGAAAGGTTGCACTTAAAGTTGATAAAAGTGACTCTATTGGATTGAGATATTTGTGTGATGTTGGTTGTCCATTTGAGTGTTTGATAGCTGAAGATAGGAAAAATCAGGGATTTAAAATTAAGACCTTGAACACAAATCACTCAGAAAATGCTTTTAAGAACAGAAGAGCCACTCAAGAAGCTTTAGCACGCTACTTAAAGAAAAAACTTCAAAATAATCCAAAGTACAAGGTGAAAGATATGAGACAAGATTTGGATGATAATTTTAATTTGAATGTTAACTATTCCAAGACGAAGAGGGTTAAAAGGCTTGTGTTAGAGAAATTGGAGGGTAGCTACATAGATGAATTCAATAAGTTGGAGGGTTATGCTCAAGAATTGAGGGACAACAACCCTGGTGCTGATGTTATCATAAATATATCTAGAGAGGCTTTGGAACAAGGAAAAAAAAAGATTCTTAAGAATGTATGTGTGCATTCAAGCTTTAACAAATGGTTGGAAAGGAGGTTTGAGACCATTTATAGGGTTCGATGAAACTTTTTTAGAAGGAAAATGCAAGGGAATCTTATTGGTTGCAATGGGACAAGATTCAGTGAAACACCTCTATCTGTAATGCCATTTTCGCAAGTGCATCAATTGATAAGACCTTTCTATATTAAGCTACACGTTAAGATTGTGTAGCTTATAGGTTAGCTTAATCTAATTGTTAGTTTCTATTTTTAGTTTAGAAAGGCCTTTCGCAAGTGCATCAATTGATAAGGCCTTTCGCAAGGCTAAGTTCTTCTATAGTCATACACATTAAGCTAACCTATATATAAAAACTAACATTTAGATTAAGGTAATATAAAAGATGACAATATAAACAATAACAATCACTTTGATTCTAATATCTTCTAACATCTCGATTATAGGTTTTGCCCTTGCATCTAGAATCCATTTGTTGAATGACTCTGTAAAATTATTCTCACATGAGTGATTTTTGCAGACTGTGTCAAAATAACCCCTGCACTAGTTTTGTGCAGGGTACCATACCAAATCCTTTGCAGCTTTAGACACTGCACCCATGACTTTCAATTGATCTTGAAATTCTTCTTCATAGGTGCTTCATGCAGGCCAACTAGTGCAGGGTAACCAAATCCTTTGCAGCTTGTTTAGACACAACACCCATGACTTTCAATTGATCTTGAAATTCTTCTTCATAGGTGCTTGAGGCAGACCACCATAGTAACTTCTTCATCTATACACCTTTCCAAGCCTTGCTCTAATTAGTTTCTATGCGCCTTACACACCATCTATAATGTGCTTTAGGAAACACATGACTAACAACATCCGTAGTCCCTGTAACAATAAACATCATAACAAGTTAAAGTATTATTTGTATAAGAATTTAATTGAAAATTAGAAACTTATAAAAAAGTGTCAAACAACTATTTTCATATCAGACATAAATGTTACTCCTTCACCATTTGCCAGGTCTAGAGAATGTCTTAGCAACTCAACAAACCATTTCCATGTTCTAGATGTTTCTCTGTCCACCACTGGCCAAGCAAGTGGGTAGAAGTGTTTCACTGAATCCTGTCCCATTGCAACCAATAAGATTCCTTTGCATTTTCCTTTCAAAAAAGTCTCATCCAGCCCTATAAAAGGCCTCAAACCTCCTTTCCAACCATTTTTTAAAGCTTGAATGCACACATACATTCTTCAGAATCTTCTTTTTCCTTGTTCCAAAGCCTCTCTAGTTATATTTATGATAACATCAGTACCAGGGTTGCTACCCCTCAATTCTTGAACATAACCCTCCAACTTATTGAATTCATCAATGTAGCTACCCTCCAATTTTTCTAATCTAACACAAGCCTTTTAACCCTCTTCATCTTGGAATAGCTAACATTCAAATTAAAATTATCATCCAAATCTTGTCTCATATCTTTCACCTTGTACTTTGGATTATTCTGAAGTTTTTTCTTAAACTATTGTGCTAAAGCTTCTGGAGTGGCTCTTTTGTTCTTAAAAGCATTTTCCCTACATGAGTGTTTTGTGTTCAAGGTCTTAATTTTGAATCCCTGATTTTCCTATCTTCAGATATCAAACACTCAAATAGACAACCAATATCACACAAATATCTCAATCTAGTAGAGTCACTCTTATCAACTTTAAGTGCAACCTTTCTAACAATAGAGTAAACCTCACAATTCTTTTAGCTTTTTTAAGATCTTTAAAGCACATACCCTTTTCCAACTCTAAGAATCTGTCTGGCATGTCATTGATATCTCTGCTCTTTTCCTTTCTAAAGACTTCCAATTCATCACTATTGTAATCACTAGGAATAGGTTCATTCTGATCCTCATCCTCCTTATTTGATTCATAATCAGTTCCTACCTGGCACAACAGAGTAAGGCTTGTTCAGGTCACATATATTAGGGATAAGAACAGTAGTTTCACTTTTATCTATAACAAATAATTGAAGAACACTAAACGGACTAGACACAACAATTTGTAGAGTCCTAATGCTTGAATCATCCTGAGCAAATAATACGTACCAGTTGGCCTGTTACTAGCAGTTGTTTCACAACCCTAAACTATATTTCTCAATGAACACTGAGCAAATGTCAATATATGATAGCAAATCCACATCGTCCATGCCAAGTTTGATTTAATTTATAATGTACACACCTTGAGGAGATAGGACCCACTTGCCCCCATAATTAAATACCAAATCCACTTTTTCAGTCATTCTTCAAAATCTTCACATGGCTGTAAAAAAAAATGGAAAGGAACTTGTCAGCCATAAAAACAACAAGTTATAGGAAAACTAACATTATTTAATTTGAAGATAAGGGTGGTAAAGTTATATGGACTACTAACACTATTTATTTCAACTTCACATAGAATACAACACTGAAAACAAACAAAAAAAATGCTCAAATTGAGAACAGTAAAGTCATACACATACCTACTTCACATGCACCTAATCAAGACACCAATACACAAGGTTAAAGAATATGAAAAAATCCTTTAAAACAGACACATACCTACTTCACATGCACCTAATCGAGACACCAATACACAAGGTTCAAAAATATGAAATAAACTCAAAAAAATCCTTTAAAAACTGTATAAAACATGTAAGCAACAATGTCATAAAAAAAAACATATAAGCAACAAACGCCTTAACTCGAGAAAACAATATATAAAACATGTAAGCAACAAAAAGCCCTAACTTCAGAAAACAATGTATAATGTCAACATTACACTAACTACACAACATTATAGTACAATAGACCAAATGCAATAAAAAATCGAATAAAACTTAACCCTAACTATTTACAAAATACATTCAATCAAACAATCATTACTTAATATTTATGAAAACTAAAACCCTAACTATTAAGAATAAGTCTTCAGTTCTTACTTTAATATCGGAGTAGCAAGTCGATTATCGTCAGTTCTTAGTTGAATATCGCCTCTCCAAGACCTGATGAAGTTGGGGGAAATGTTTAGGGTTTTCTTTAAGAAATGGGTTAATAAAGGATGTGTAATGGGTTTAGAAAGGATGGGTCGGTAGTTTTAGTTGGGTTTGGGTAGGATCAGTGTTGTAAAAGGTGATTGCCTCATCGCCAATGGCGAGAGGCGAGGCGAGGCGACCCTTCATCGCTTTTTGGCGAGGCGATCTTTAAAAGGCGACGCCATGGCGACAAATGCGAGAGGCGAGAAAGGCATCACCTTTTGTACTTTAAAAAAAGGTGACCAATTTTGGATTTTAAAAGTTAAAAGGTAATTTTAGGGTTTTCGACTAGACTCCTCGGGTGACCAGCTAGAATTTTCTGGTGACTCCAAAGTCCAACCAACACGTTCTTCTTCAGATTTCTTCTTCCTTCTTCTTCTTCTTCTTCTTCAGACTTCAGAGTCACTTCTACCCTTGTTTTTTTCATTGTTTTGATTTTTGTTCTATTTTTTCTCATTCAAGTTCTAAGTATGTTACTAAATCTATTTTCAGTTTTTGAATTGAAATATTTGCTAATATGTTATTGCTATTGAGATTTTGATTATTTATACATGCAATTAAATATTTTAATTTTTTGGTATTAACTGGGCTGCACTTCAAAAAGGTGAGTACCTCACCGCTTGCCTCGCCTTGTGGCGAGGCAGACCCTTGTCGCCTTTTATCGCCTTTCGCTATCCAAAACCCTGGGTAGGATAAATTAAGTTTTAATTAATTGACTTTTCAACCAATTAGATAACGCCACATAATAAATGAAATAGTTAATATATGGACTAAGTAGTCCTTTTGCGAAAATGGCATTATAGGTCCCTAAAGGTGAACCCCAAGGATATTTTGAGGCCAAATGGTAAACGAGGGGTATTTTTGTACCAATGTCGATACTTTAAGGGTATTCTAGACCCTTCTACGATGAATATATCAGCACTATATTGAGATTTGTGGGATCACAGGGGTTTATGCCGAGACAGACTTCAAAGAAGAGCAGCTTGTCTTGAAGGATCAAATACTAGCTGGTGCCCAACATTCTTCAAATAAGGTATTGCTGATTGAACTAGCTGCACAGTATCGTTTTCTTCCTTGCAGTAATCATCTGACTTTTTTGTATTTTTTCACTTCTCTCTTGGGTGACATGTTTCACTTTGATCTTTTTCATGTGGCAGGTAGACTGCTTGGTATGTAGTTATTGTTTCTGCTTTGTTGGGTCAATAGAGCTTCAAATTGGGAGGAAGCTATATTTAGAACAGCTGGGTGTCTCCGTTCATGATGAGTGTCGTATGCAAAAAGATTGCTATAACTCTGATGCATCTGTTGATGAAGATGATTCTGATGTAGAAGATCAGCAAGCCTCTGGAGAATGTTCTTCTAGCCCTTCAAAAGATAAAATTTCTCTCCCTAAGGATGTGGTCGAGTCATTGTTTAATGGCGAGATGCAACTACCATATTCTGAGAAGTTCTCATTGCCTCCAATTGTTTCTTGTCCTGGTGGATGTAAAGAGAACTACTATTGCAGGTAAACATTCTGCTCTTTTCTATACATAAGAAAATTCATTCAATAATGCAAAACATCCAAAGTTTATTTTCTACCGTAATTAACAGTAACAAAACAATGAGACTGCATAATATGACATAAGCAGCTTTTGACACATTTCTAGTCGTGCTGAAGAGGATCCTTCCAACATCATAATGCTATCTTCTTATTCCAATTGAAGGGTTTTTCTATCTTCATTGTGTTTGAATCTTGTCCATTTCATTGGCTGCATGGAGGAACACCTCGCATTTTGCTTTATGAATTGTGCAGGGTTTCAGCTTCTTGAACAACCTTTCTACCATCTAGGAGTAGACCTAAAAGCCTTCTTCGAGGCACCTTCTTTTTGTTGCAGGTTGGCAGCTATTCAGAAAGTACATGAGGTAGCTGGCATAGCCGTATAAATATGTAGTTCTGAGGTGTCTGTCTCAGCTGCTAAAATTAGAATATTGAACTATTAACTCTAAATGAGAAAACAGATGAACAAATGTTGGTGTTACATTTTCTGTGGTCATATCCTTCTGCTATTCACAAAGCTAAATAGCTTTAGGTATTGGACACCTCTCTCGTGGATGAGCTTGTTTTTATCATTTTTGCTTCTCATTGTACCACTCAATGACTCTTCTTGTACTTGACCATCACTTTGATTGAATAATTTACAAACCTTTTTATTTTTTTTGCAGCAAATCTTGCGCGGAGGCTGATTGGGAGTCTTTTCATTCTTTGCTGTGCACGGGGGATGGGTCTAAGTCATTAAGCACAAAGGCGCTTCAGAAATTTATAGAACATGCTAATGGTAAGGTTTTAATGTGTCTGCTACCTATTATGGTAGTCTTAGTTCATAACTTGCCTACCCATTTATCTTGTTATTCAACCTATTTCCTTTTCTTTCTTCTGCCAGATACAAATGACATTTTCCTTCTTGCTGCAAAGGTAAGTCCTTCTCTTTTCTTGGTGCAACTTGCCTCTTTCCTCTTTTTCAATTTTCCTGTCAAACTGCAAAGTATTTTGAAGAATAGTTCATTTCCTATTTTCTAATGTATTTCATCTCTTGTTATTTTCATGTCAAACTGCAATTCTTCTTAGGAAAAGTGAGGTGCATATGCAAAGACATAAGTCTCTGTGTTTGTATGTCTTGCTACATGTTGGAAACCTGCTTAAGCAATTCCTTGCAAACAAATTTTTGTTTTTTATAGGTAATTTCTTTCACCATTTTGAAACATAAGAAGTTGAAAGAAAGTCGTCATGAGGGAAAAGGGAAGCAGGTTATTTCAGAAAGTATTGATTTTTCTTTACTGGGGGAGGCATGGAAGCCCGTGTCCATGGGATACAAAAGAAGGTACTTAATTACTCTTCACAAGTTGCTATAAACTGAATTTCAATCCCGTTGAAGAAAAACTTATGCTTTCACAAGAAAGTGCATATTCTTGCCCAATTATTAATATCGTATATTGTCTTTCCTGAATTACATCTGAATGATGCTGGCTAGCTGCATGATTGTAGAACTTGCTGGATATTCCCCCAAGAAAGGAAATGTGGAATGAGTCATATCTCAATCCACTTTAAGAATCATTTTTGTTCAAAAATTGACTCATATTCATCTGGTGCTGACGATAACATTGAGAAAAATATTGAAAATTTCAAACAACTCAAAATTTTGTCTAGTCTCTTGAGGGATTAATCATATTTGGTAATGAAACCATTGGCTCTTTTAGTTGTCTTGGCATTCAAGTGTCACCCCCCGAGCCTACACCCTGGGCGGGACTGGCACTCGAGAACCATTGTTGGCCCCAAGCGAACCTTGGCCTGACTTACTTACTCAGCGGAAGACTTAACTTAACAAGATAAACCCAAACAAAACTTAGAATGTTATAAAGAAAACATTCAACTAGCCAATACGGCAAACTCAAGTCTCAACATAAGATAATGAAAATGAAAAGACTAAAGAACTAACATTTGACCGTCTATGAAGCCTCTAAACAACTGAGATGGATGTCGGGACAAGACCCATGACATCTTAATGAACTAATAATAATACTGAAAGCAATAAAAGGGATCCTCCGGAAAGCAAGGAGGCTCACCACACGACTCTGAGTGCTCACTGGATCAACGATGCGCTGGATGCTGATCTTGGTTACCTGTGTCTGCATCATACAAAGATGCAGGCCAAATGGCATCAGTACATTGAATATACGAGTATGCGAGGGGAATTCTAAAACGAGACATAAGCTTGAAAGGAACTGAAGAACTTACCTGACTCAACTCAACTTACTGAACTCATTTCAATTTAAAGCAGTATAAAACAAATGCAATATAATGAAAAACTTTTAAAACATGGATGTCAATTCTGTGTGTATGCAAAGATACAATATAACTCTGAGATGTATGTAAAAATACAAATAAACTGTGTGTATAAGAATACAATTACTTCTGTAGGAGTTTCTTTAACCGACAACCATCACGTAAGAGCTATTGTGATGATACGACATTTTGCCTCACACTGCCAGGCCTATCCTATACCTTGTCGAGGGTATAGAACCTGACTACTAAGTGGATCCACTAGTCTATGCTAAAAAGCACTAAGGAATTATCTAAAAAGTATGACCCTTTTCTACCCATGATGGCTACATGGTGTATGGGGGTTGGGAGTTGTTTGAACTCTCCCCCATATCGGTGCTCAATACTACTCCCAAAATATGATACTAGCTCTTATGGTTAAAAACATACTTCTTTCTGTGATTTGAGATAATTGCTCAAAAACTTAGCTCAAGGGCTAACTTGGAAATCAAAGTTTCCTCTCTTGCTTAATTGTGAAAGCGTTACTCTTTTCTGAAAACTAGCTCAAAGGCTCTTTGGAAATCAAGGTTTCCTTTTCTTGCTTAAATGTGAAAACATTTTAAAACTCTTTGGGAATACATAGTCCTCATATACTCTTTGAAGAAATGAACTTCAACCTTTACTCTTTACTCTGTACTCAACTTGAACTTTAAGTCTTAAAACAAAGTTAAAACATTTGGAAAAGACTTTTGGAAAAACTCTAAGAACTTCTCTTGACTCGACTCTTACTTTCCTTGAATTGAATTATGAATTCAAGGTTCATAATCTCATGTTTATGTATGATTTCATGGTGTTTAGACGTACCTTAGAGTGTTGGAATCAACTAGGAAACATAGGTACGTTGCTAAGGAACTAGTACGGAAAGAAGGGGGAAAAATGGGAAGAACTGGTGTTCCTGGCGCTCTGAGAGGCGCGGGGCGCCAACCTTAAAACTTCAGATGTTGGGGTGGGGTGCGCTGGCTGGCGCGCGCCCCAGAGTCCATACTTCATAGACCCATTCTTGGGGCTCTGAGAGGGGCGGCGCCCCAGGTCCCTTCCCAGGTGCACTCCAACTTTTCTCCTTCGTTTTTCAACTCTAAACCCCCTATTTCGACTTGGTTCTTTCCCCAAACACTTAGAATCAACTATACCATCAATATGTGCAAGATCCAACTCGAAATCACACCTAATTACACGAATTAATCTCAAGAAACTTCAACAACAAGAACCCACAAGATTTCAAACGAATTAACATCAAGAACTCATAGGATTTGCTTTCAAAAGTATACAACTTCGCTGAATTGAATCATAATTGGCGCGTGGGTGAACTAACTCAATGTTATGAGATCTCACATACCTCGTAGGGATCACCCCTTGACGAAATCCATGATCTTAGCTTCGAGAATTTGACGATTCTTGCTTCTTCTCCTCTTTTCTCTTCTCTAAAACCCTAACTCAATATTGTAAAAGCGTAAACTGAATCCTATCAGTTTAGACCCTAATTAATTATCAAAAAACGAAATTAAGTCATGGGGTATGGAAAAGACCATAATGCCCTTCTAAAATTCGGATTAGACTTTCCTTATTTGAACAACCCAACTTCAAATGGGTATATCTCATTCGTACGAACTCGGAATTGAGTAAACTCGGCGGCGTTGGAAAGATTATTCCAAGATCTTTCCTACAATATCTGGAAGCACACCTAACTCATCCTGACCTAGGAGTTATGGTCGTTTGAAGTTGACCAAAAACTCATTCTTAACTTAACTTGAACAAATTTCGGGATTTTTTCATTCCTTCCAAAAATGACTCTTTCTAATTCTAGCTCTTTCTAGTTCTTTCAATTAGCGAGATGTTACATCAAGTTTGTTTTGTTTCCATATCTTAGTTATTATCTTAATTTACAAACTTGATGCATCTTGACATTGCTTAATTTTTGTTTAGATATCCTACAAAATACTATGCCATTTTGAGTAAAGAAGCAGTATTACTTCTTGTTGTGACCTAAGATAAAATAAGTTAAAGCTTTTCCTCTCTAATAGAAGCTTTTACATGAGGTGGTTGTACATTTATTATTAAAGCAACTCCATGTGTAACCTAATATGATGGCGGGGCAAACCTAAATCAGAAACTTGGAGGTATCATAAGCAAATCTCGTATCGACCAAATACAGCAAAGATGTCGAGTATATAAGGAAACAAACCTTAAGACCAACTAAGGGTTTTTGTCTTCTTCTTTGATAACCGAGAAATCCGTCTAGGAGCCACCCTTCGGACCAATCACAGCCTTCTAAACTCGGTGGATAATGGACCCGCCCCTCTACCCTTCTCCACTTAAATACCGAGCTTCGCTTTGCATGGTGTGGGGCTTGACTTGCGACCTAAGCCACAAATCCTCCACTTTTTACCCCTCAAGCTAGGCCTTGAGGGCGGGGTTTTTAAGCATGAGGGTCTAAGCCCGAAGTGGACAATATCACCTATGGATTGGGCTATTAGAATTACAATTCAATATTATCAGAGAAGAAAAAGTTCTGGGTTCAAGTCTAATTGCTACCCTTAAAAAAATTTCCTTGTGCTTGGCCCACAATGATGAATCATGCCAATACGTGAGAAGGTGTATTTGTAGACCTAAGATAAATAAATAATGGTGTTCTCTCTCTTTAGTTTAAACTCTTAGCGGTGGTCACATAGTTCAATATTTTTATGCTTATTGAGTCTTCTAGGCAGAACATAAAGGTTTAACTGGTTTCTTAATTTTACAAGGATTATAATTCCTAGATTATTTAGGACTATGGTTCTTTGAATCTATTTTTCTTGTAAAAAAAATAACTCAACAAATGGTAGAACTTTCACCATTAATGATATTTGTCCTTGGCTTTCATTTATTTTTCAAAAATTTCAAGGGTTTGCTTATATTAGCCCCTTAATAGTTTTTTCTCTGGGTTTCCCTTCTATAAATTGGGGCCACGACAGATGTTTATACAACATACACTTGATGCTGATACATATATAAAAACTTATCTTACCAAAAAGATAAAAAAATTTAAAATTAAATTAGAGGAACAACATGAATCAACATAGAAGGCCTTCCGAACATGCTGCAATGCTTCCTTAAAGGATAATAAGAGTGATGAGCCTATAAGCTCCAAGACATGATTATTTGTGTTTTAAGGTTCCTGCATTTTCCCCTATAACAAATAACTTGAATTTTTTTGGTGTAGTTGTGTTTCAAGCATGACAAATTTAAATACAATATAAATATTACTCAGAGCTCAACTTTCTAAAACTGAATTTTTTTAATTTTCTTTTTCGCTAAATAGTAAAATCTTCCTATGAGGAGTATCAGGTGTCTGTGCCAAGCTGATGCATGATTATTCTACTAGTCAAGTTTCTCTTGTAGTTTGAAGTGACTTTTTGTATAGGTGGTGGGATTGCATTGCTTTGCCAGCTGATGTTGATGGTTCCGATGAAGCTTCATTTAGAATGCAAATGAAGGAGCTGGCATTAACGGTAATCCTCCTTGGTCCCGATGTAACCTGCTTGCGTTTTCCACCATCACTTCAATCTGCTGAAGTATCTCTAATTTGTCAGCTTCAGCTGCATTGGCATAGTTTTTTCACCAGTCATCAATCATCAGTTAAAATTGTTAAATTACTCTCCTTGAGGGCGGCAAGTTGACTCTATTATTAGATAAAAAAAGGGTCTACTTCTCTTCTATTTTGGCTGAAACAGATGAGCGTGTCGCAACTCTCCTTTTTTATAAGATCTCTTCCATATTTGGTCTTCACAGACCAGTTTCGAGCAGGAAGAACCTTTTCCCCTAATCGTTATTTACATTTTAAGAGTGTATTGGTTTTTTCTCCCAGAAGATAATGGCATACTATTCCTACTGTAATTTGATGTGAAAGTTGCATACTACAAATCTCGATCAAATTAAATGTGCAAGATATAAAGTGTAAATAATCAAAAGCTAAAACCACATTAATGAATTTCCAATTTGATTATCTCATGCATCATCAGTTTTCTCCTAAGAATCAATGCTGTTCTGATGTTGCCTGGAGTACAATGTGTCATCGCCTAATCTGAAACTATTACTCAATTGCATTCCAAAAAAAATAATAACACATGGTCATAATGTAGCGAGACAATTGGAAGAAAACACTATGTTGTATAAGTCTTGCTTAGGAGTTAAGTTTAAGTGCATTTGTCAAAATTATGTGCTCTCTTGCTGCTTTATACATGAACCTCCGTACCTGTGTATTTTGTTTTATACTTATCTGCATTTCATTGGTCATGCTTCTTGGATTTCTATACTGCAATTTAATTTATCAGTTTGAATTATCCAGTCTCTGCAGCTCCTCAAGGAGGCTATCTTTGATGAGGAATGCCAGCCATGTATCCTAATTAATTGTGAATCATTTGACTGCTCCTATTATCTGTAGTAATTTTCGGTATCTATGTTGGTCAAGATGGAATCCTTGACTCTTATCAGTGTTCTCACTTGAAATATATGGCAATATCATTGGCATGTTTGAGCTGAATAACCTGTAAGTATATGATAGATAAACTACCTTAGTTTTATTTCCAGCATGCGTGCAATAAATCTGATGATCTTTTGCCTTCTTCTGCATATCGCATGCAAAATAAAATTTTACATCTTCCCAAATGGATGTCCTAATTTGAGTTGGCAAATTTACTACGAGAGTTCCTTGTTGCATAACATATTCTTTGAAATCATTAGGGCTAGAACAATTTAAAGCAGGGGTGAGAAGCATAGGAGCCATCTGCAGATAATATTTTGGTATTGATAATTTGCTCCTTCTCAAAAGTGGCCATTATTTTGGAATGGCCTAAATAATGGATGATGAGCTTGGCGCATTTGATTTTTGACTTGTACATTTCCCCTGGCATGCTGCGTATTTATACTTTATTTTATTCTGTTCTTAGTTTATTTTTATATTATATGTTGCTGCTGTGAACTTATTAAAACCCTTGCTTGTTAATAGTGATTTGGTGGTAGAGTCACCAGTGGAGGATTACTTTCTGTATATTGATGATCTTCCTCTCTCTGAAAAGGTTAAAACCGATTCCTCTATGTGCTTGTGAAGCTTGCTAGCATGCAGAAATTTGACAGCATTACTTTTATGATAAATTGGCAGGGAGAGGTTGAGCAAACCACAAAGCCTATCCTGGATGCTCTTGGTGATGACTATTCAATTTGTTGTCAAGGTATACTATGATGTGTGACGTGAATATCAAGGGTGATCTAAACTCCTACACACACACACACACACACCACACCAGGTTCAAGGTTTCTTAAGACAAAGTTGTAGTTGGCAGTAGATATATGGTGTTAGGGGTGGAGACAATATACAATTAGAGATATCTGTGACTACAAGCTTAAAATTTCTGAGTTCTATTTAAAAAGGAGACATCCTGGCTGGGGACTTTGCATGTGGCTCTAGCATTTAGCTGATAGGATGCATTTTCTCTGAACTTCATTGGTTGTTGAGTAGTGCATTGCTTTCAAATTCTGCAAGAGACAGTTGTCCTTTATATACCTTAGGCAATCTTAGAAGTTCGTCTTTCAGAAGGGGTATTTGCTGCTAGCGTTTCAACTAATGCAGAAGTTGACAAGGCATGTTTAATACAATTGCACATCTTTGCTACCTTCTGTAGTGCTAAAGAATATGGAACCCGATTTTCTCTGTTTTATTGATTTGGAAGTGTTGTACAATATTCATTGCTTTATTTAGAATAATTAGTTCTTGGAAAGGACATAAGTAGCTGCTGGGAATTTTAAAAAAAAAGTTGTGCGTCTAAGTGGTGTCTCTTTACTTTTCCAATTCTGGTTCTACCTAGTTTTATGTGTATATATCCGAATCATAATCACAACCAATTTTTGATAAAAGGTACTGCATTTTTCCCCTTGCAAAGCTGTATGAACCATTCCTGCAGACCTAATGCAAAAGCTTTTAAGCGAGAAGAGGTATGTTCCGATATCTGCAAATTCTTACTTTCTTATTCTTTTCTCTGAATGGAATAACCTCTCAAATAGGAAGAAAGAACTAGAAGTGCAAGATAAGACTTGATTTCAGGCAATGAATGAAACCTGTAAAGCAGATAAATGACTAGTGTAGTGAGTTCTCTGCAGGTAGGTATGTCGTTGCAACTTGGTTAGGGGCTCTAATTGCCCCTGTTTCAATGTTGTCTCCGACATTCTTGCAAGTAGAGAACTTATGGACAAATCATTATCTGGAAACACATCCGAAGGATATTGCACTGGAATGGAAGTTGCTATTCTTACATACATAAAACTTTGAAGAAACCTTTAATTTATCTTTTATTTTGTGAAATCTGGCTGGATATTTATAAACTATGCTTTAAACCAGCTTCAAATTCTTAACCCTGAGCATTTAATCATGCTCAGTAATATATTCTTCATAAATTGTGAAACATATTTATAAGACGATTCTGAACGTTTGATATTGCATTATTAGGATCGAGATGGCCAAGCAACCATAATTGCTCTTCAACCAATTGCCAAAGGAGAAGAGGTAAGCTCTCAACTTGTGTTTATAGTTACAAATTCATTGTGCTTCGGAAAATTTACTTGCAGTCACTGGTTAATAAGCTCCGAGGTGTTGATATCTGCAGATAACTATTTCATATATCGACGAGGACCTTCCTTTTGAAGAGAGACAGGCATTACTCGCAGACTATGGTTTCAGATGTAGATGCTCCAAATGTCTAGAGGAAACTTAGTTAAAGATTAATGGCAACTTCTTCTTTTTGAGAATGGCCACAATTTTGGAACATGTAACTGATGTACAATATGGATTTAGAGGCATAATTTTATCTCATTATCTCGAAAAGGTGTCTGCAACTAGAACAATTAATAGAGCTGTTTGTCTCACTTCTTTTTTTCTTTTTTATCCGCCAGCCATAAAATCGATGTAGTTTGTTCATAATATAAAAAATGGGACTAAATTGATCGATGTGTACTGTAATGTAGGAAGGGATTATAAGGTGGTGAATAGAGCTTTTATCAATAAGGTGAAAGTGTAAGTAACCAATTAATTGAGTTAGCGATTCGAGATTAATTTGTAACTTACTCATAAGCACTTTTTTTTTGGCACAACACTTTCAGTTGCCGGGTGTCGAAAAACAAATCCCAATTGTACAAGTTAGGCACAATAAAATCTCAAGTAAGGTTTTGTGTCCATTTGAATTAAGCTTATTTTTATGTGTTTATGACTTTTAAGTACTTTTTAAATTTTGGAGATGTTTGGAAAGATTAAAATGTGTTTTTAAGTACTCACTTTTTGGCCAAAAAGTTTAAAAATAAGTCAAAAATCAAAAATAGTATATCTTCTACTCATGATTTTTAATTTTTGACTTATAAGTTACTTTCTTCGTTTCAATTTATATGTCGTCTTTATTAAAAATAAATGGTCTTTAATGTTTCTTATTTTACAAAATCAATGCATAAATAATGTACAATTCTTCTGATTTTATCCTTTGAAAATTATTAGCTTTGAAAGTATAAATTTGTCCAATATAGAAAAATTAAGTAATCAATTCATATTCATTGATCAAACTAGTTAATCAAAGTAAATTAATTCATGTTCATTAATTGTAAACTTGACTTTTATAAAACATTAAATAAGGATATATGAATAAATTTACTTAATTTCTTACGAAAGGATATATCTAAAATAGTGAAATATAAATAGAAACTAAGTCTTACTAGCATACAAACAGACCCAGGTTTCATTTTTGCACAACCAAAAAAGCTCAATGAATCGATTGACTCGAACACTCACCTTTCTCAAATCGTCCGAGTCAAAACGATTCCACTCATTCATCGGCGATTCCCGCCTTCGCTTTTCAACCGTGAAATTTCTCGCCGTCCCATTCTCCGCCGTAAACCTCCGCCACGATTCATTCTCAATTACCTCAAACCTCAAAAGTTTCTCCGCCGTACCCGACCGCTTAACGCCGGCGGAAATGGATTGGGATCGGCATGAGGCGCCCGGATTCGAGGAATTTGTTCGGGTTCATGGTGGAGGTGCTAGTTCTAATTCAGAAGGTTCTAATGAGAGTGTAGTGGAAGAGCGAGAGCCTGATGAGGTGAATGAAGAAAGTCAGAGTCAATCGTACGAAAGGAAGGTTTTACCGGAGGAACTTTCGAGGAATGTAATTACACTCACCTGTGAATCTTCTGCTGAGGGAGGTATTTGCGATGTATATGTTGTTGGGACAGCTCACGTTTCTGCGGTAAATTTTCGAGTTTTTCTTCCGTATGTTTTATGTATGATGGATATAGAATTTGTAAGAGAAAACTATATTGAGGCTTGGAATATTTCTGTGAATTTGACTTCTTCTTTTTTGTGCAAATTCCCAGAAGTTAGAAATGAAATTAATATAGATCAATTATTAGCTTGCATCCTATTATCGTGAGTCGTGACAATTTAAGGCAATTTTGTTTTATCAATCAAATCATATTAAAGGAAGAGTTTTTATAGAACAGAATGAGTTATCTTCACTTATGAAAAAGAAAACTTCAAAGAACAGAATGAGTTATATAGAGGGTTGCATAATCACTTTAAGTTTTCCATGCATGATCCCAGGAATCCTGCCAAGAAGTCCAAGCGGTGATCAATTTCTTGAAACCCCAGGTGCTTCTTCTGACTTTGTATTTATTGGTAGCAGACTGCTTTATCTACCTATTACCTCCTCTCTTACGCTACCAAGTTCCATGCTCGAGTTTTTTGTTGATTCTGGATTATTGATGATAGGTTGTTTTCTTGGAGATATGCTCAGGTCGTGTGGCTGTACTTATACCTCATAATTCAAAGGTTGAACTTTCATCTCTGACATATATCTTTATCCTTCTCCAGATAACTTTATGAAAGAGTTGCTCTTGGACAGAGCAAAACATAGAATTTCTATATTCTCAGTTTTCTTGTACCATATAGAGAAGTTTTCTATGTTATTTGTTTTTCTTCTCAAAATTTTACTAGTTTTCAGTTTAATACAGACTGGTAATGTGCTTTTGGTACTTTTTGTCTTCCCTCTATCATTCAGTCCAATTTTTTGCTTTCTCATTGCAAGGAATGTGCTTTGGTTGTCTATCTTTATTGTGCTCTGGTGCTTCAAGAACTACTGCTTAGTCATAATTGGAAATCCTTTTTATTTTTAGATGAAAAGAAAAAATCTGTTAGAAAGTTAATCAAGGTCCAAAATTCAAAAATAGGAAAACTGAGTTCTTCTCGGTTAAACCTTTCTGTGTACCATATAATTTCTAGTTAAACCTCTTATTTGAGTCAAAGCATTGTCTGGTGACGCTTCAAATACTGGGAATGGGAGGTGATGAGGAATTTCTTCACACATTGTACAAGTGGCCTGTAAATGATGGAAGTCGAAAATAGGATGGCATGGAGGGGAAGAGGGGAAAAGTCATTTATGGTAAGTTTGTAGTTTAAGGAGTTACTCCTAATAGGTACTGAGGATAGGAGGGAGGTTTTGAAGAAAGTATGGAATAATAAAGCACCGAAAAGAATAGCTTTCTTTACTTGGTGCCCATAATGCAATATTAATGATGATAGTTTAAGAAAGAGGAGGAGAGCTATGGTCAGTTGGTGTTGCTTCTATAGGAACAGCCAAACAGGGAGGATACTCAGTGTTTGTTATTTCATTGCAAGTATACAACACAGTCTGGAGTCTTGCACCACCTTTGTTTGTTATGGCTTGGGTGATGCTGAGAATGATGACAAGACAACCAGCTTGGGGTTGCTTGAAAGTAGCAAGGAGAAAGCTATTTATGTATTTTTCACAGATTATTTGTTGCATGTATTTTTTTTCGGGTGTAAAGAGAGGATGCTGTTGTGTATTGATTTGATAATTATGGTAGAAACAATCAGTTGTATGCAATACATTTTGATATATAACAGTGGTGTTTGGGCCAAGGTTCACACACCTCGACTATTCCACCTGGTGCCCACTACCTCCCACCTACATAGGTACTGGGTAACTCTGCCCACCAATGCTCACACAGATGGGAAAAAATGACCTAGTACATTTGTCACAAGATTATATGTAGTACCTTTGATGCAATTTTGGTGTTTTATTAAGTTGATGAACTTGATTTATCAAATAATAAAGATACTCTTATACAGTTTAAGAGTTAAAGAAGTGACATAACTCAAGTTCAATATGTCCTATTTATTTTTGGACTAAGTTGGTTATACCCCACGATAAGAATAAAGGGGAACTTGGATCAGTAATATAAAAGCCAACAACAAGTTCTTCTGTTCTAGTGATAGTGATGATGGAGATATACGAAGGAAGAATGTTATGGAGAAGAGTGGTACATGCGGAATAGGATCTTAATATTTGTTTAAACTCAGTGTCATGTTCCTATAGGACAGGAGTATGGAAACAGTTGGCAAAATAGAAAACTTTAGGGTGAGCTCTCTTGTAAAACTCATTTTATTGTTGGGAATGCGCAAAGATTTATGGATGGGATCGACTCATATAAAGGATCAATTTCCATGGTTTCGGTAAATAAAAGTGATGGAAATACTGCATAGAAGAACTAAGAGGTCCTGTCGGTAAAATATACTATGATTTAATAAAGCTAAAAATGATTTGTGTAAATGCCAGTAGATTGTGTGAACAGGAAGCAGAAGTCAATGACCATCTGTTCCTTCATTGTAAGGCAGCATTGAGCCTATGGAACATGTTTTTGGCCCTGTTGGGAGTTAAATGGGTGATGCCTAGCACAATAAAGGAACTACTAAATAGCTGGAAAGGTATTGGGAACAGAGGGAGAAATGAACGCTATTTCAAAAAAAAAAAAACAGAGGGAGAAATGAACACTGGTGGAGAACTATTCCTGCTTGCATATGGTGGACTCTCTGGAAAGAAAGAAATTTAAGAAGTTTTGAGGGACAAAAGACTAACTTACAGAAGATTAGAATGAATTGTATAAGCCTTTTGTTTTTTTGGTGTAAACAGAATCTTGTAGGGGATATAGTAGACTTAGTTGATTTTAAAGGAAACTTGTAAAGTATACCCATGGGTGGGATGTAAGTGTTCAATTCATCATTCTTTGGATGATGAATTTTTTGGTGTGAATACAAAGTTACCCTTGTCTCAAAAAAGTAAATGCCAGTAGACATTGAAAGGAATTTTATCGTCTGGGGACTGAAGTAGAGGACAGTTTTTTTTTTCAAATTCTTTTGTGGTGCGACTCTTTTCCTGGGATTGCAAAATATGAATTCCCTTTAAATCAGATAGTCCCTTATATAGGATCAGGAGAATAGAAAGCTTAGGATAGGTGCTGCTGCCATACCTTTAGGCATCAAGGATACAATGAGATCATCCATACCTCCTAATTTAACCTTGTTTCCCCAAATCACTGTGCAGTCTGAGATGATATTGCTGGTCTTCATTTTTCACCTCTTTGGATTTAACTTCTAATGTTCCCATCCTAATTGTGCCAGGTACCAACTATGGGGGATATGATGGATATGTGGAAGAAAAATCGAAATCCATTTGAGATACTCTATAGCTGGTTAATTGCTAAGGTATCATTAGCCTCTACATGTATTATACATAGTTTTGAAATTCTACTTTACTTCCTAAAGTAATAGTGCCTTTCATCTCTTGTTCCCCTGTCTCTTGGTTCCCCTTTTTGGTGGCATATGGATTGTTAGTTGGATTTCCTTCATGTTTTAGGTT
>JAJOOH010001927.1:0-21771 GCA_029582605.1 Solanum gracilifrons | reverse complement strand
AAACAAATTAGAAAAAAGTTTTTTAAAAAAAAAAAACTCAAATTTATATTTACGGACAAGCACAACCCCCAAAGCTCGTTTAGAAATGCGTTTTTTTTTTTCAAAGAAGAAGAAGAACAGGAGCGGGAAGAAGAAGTATTTTCCAATCAATATTTGATTACACATTGGACTAGATTTTTTGGGGGGAAAAAATCATAATTTAAAGTTGAGTTTCAAATTTGAAAAAGAAATTTTTACAAGATTTTGAAGTGACTTGAGAGACTTTTTTTTATTAATTTTTTCAAGTTTAATATATGTCCTAAACAACTTCTAACTTTTAAATATTATTTTTAACATATTTTCTAATACTATTTTAAAAATAATATACATGATTTGTGAACATATTTTCATTTGTTAGAAATTTGCAGCTCGAAAGCCTCACTCCAAGGGGAGTATTTTTGAAGAATAGCAATTTGAATTTGACTTATCAATCTAAAAATATGAACCTTTAATTGCTGAAGTTTATGTACCAAAAGTATAAAATATTCCTACATAATTATATCAATTACAAGGTGATTATTAATAAATATTAATTTTTCATTTTATAAAATAACGAAATTACGTCTCCTTTTGGCTTTTTGAGTAATATTTGTAATCTGTTTGGTCAAAATTTTAAAATTTATTTATTTTTTAAAAATATTATTTTTAAAAGCACTTTTTGAAATTACCTTTTGAAAAGTAACCATTTGAATTTGACTAATCAATCTAAGAAGCACCTTTGTCAAAATTAAAGCAATAATTTGTGTTTGATCTAGATTTCAAAAGTATTTCTAGGAAAATACTATTTTTTTCACCTTCTGTAAACGACTTCTGCTACTTCTTAAAATTATGGGTGTGTAAATATGATTTAATCAAAAAACTGAACCGATAAAATACTATTATTTTATTGTTATTGAGTTAATGATTTTTAAACGGTTTTATGAAAAAATTTATTGGGTTATTGGTGCGGTTTCCGATTTTATGATCTTTGTTAATGGTTAAATCTCTACCCTCCCCAGACCCCACCTAGTGGGATTTCACTGGATATGTTGTTGTTGTTGTTGTTAATGGTTAAATCGATAACCCAATAAAATTATATTAAAATTCCTATTTTACTCCTTATTATATAGCAATGACTTCAACATTTTTACCAATCCTATTTTTTAAATCTTAGTTTTACTTTCGGCCGTAGGGAACACAAATCTAGAATCACTCCCTCTCAATTGCGATATCTTCTCCCTTTTCAACATAAATTAGTATTATCTTCTTTCTTCTCAATTTTTGATTTGTGTGGGACTTCTATTCTCGCTAGTATTTCTATTTTTATGAACATAGTGTATATATGGTCATATGAGCATTTTTTATCAGTTAAATCAAAAATCGAACCATTAAGAATCAAAACTGATTAACCAAAAATTGATAATAAATATCTTACTGGTTTGGTTATCGGTTTAGCATGTTCACTAATCGAAAACCGATAAACTGAACCGCTACTAATACATAAAATTGAACCAAACCGACCGATGCACACCCTTTCTTAAAATCACATTTTAAAATTTTTTTTGTAAAAGCTTGATCAAATTAACATCTCAACTTTCTAAACTTTTTATTAAAAAAAGGGGCATTATTAGACATACATCCATACCATATATATTATTCTACCTATACTTTCAAATAATAACAATCAATTACTTTCTTACCACTAATAAAGAGTTTCTAGTATATATTAAGGAAGATACACCTAGATACATGTATTTTTATTTTTAAAATACACTAAAATAGGAAGAGATGAGGAGAGAGATAGTCATGTATCCCAAATACATGTTAATCACACTATATACACACTGGATACACGTATCTATATATCTAGTGTGATTCACTTTTATGTCTCAAATACATACGAGAGTGACCAGCGAGATGTGAGGGAAGCGAGAGGGATTTGTCTATTTATTCCAAATACATGTGAAATCCACATGCATACAATATATCTAGAATAAATTCTACCTAATTTTAACCCCATATATCCCATGATACATGTATGGATGCACCAAAGTCTGATAAAATTCATAATATTACAAATTATAATATATTTAAGTAATTAACTCTTAAACTAATGAAATTGATATAAGTTTTCTAATTAAAAAAAAGGATCAATTTTTGACTTGTCAAAAATTTGGCCAAACGTTATTTTACGTAATTATGATTCATTGCTACATGTTATAGGGATGAGAGAGACGAGCCAGATTTGGAGAGGGAGGAGAGAGGCAAGCGAGAGAGGACTGAGAGTGGAGAGAGACGAATTATATATGTATATCTGTCAAAATAATTGTATAATTGTATATATGTAAATTGTATACATATGTATTTGTATATCTGGCAAGCCAGATTGGGAGAGGGGGGAGAGAGGTGAGCGAGCTTGGGAAATGGAGAGGAGAGAGGCGAGCGAGAGAGGGCAGAGAGTAGAGAGAGGAGACCTGTTTATGTATATCGTTAGATAATTATATATATGTAACTACTATGTATATGTATTAATTATTGTATTGTAAATCTGCATACAATTTGAATTCATATACAATTGAATAGAGTTAAAACATTTGTATTTGTATATCCAATCTCTCTCTCACTTTATGCAAGCACAAATTATTCATTGTATTTGTATAAAGTGAGAGAGAAAGGCAAAAGAGAACTGAACAGGGAAAAAATTGTATTTGTATAATTATAAGTGTATAGGACAGAGAGATATGTATTTGTATTTGTATATCCCGTTCTCTCGCTTTATACACACAATCACAAATTATACGTTTGTATTTGTATAAAGTAAGAGAGATATTGGCATAAGAGAAGCGAGAGAAAGACTGGGTAGGGAAAGGGGAAAGACGAAGGAGATATGACTGAAAATAGAGGAGAGTGGCGAGTGAGATTCCTGAGAGAGAGGAAAGAGGCGAGAGAGAATGTAATTATATCTAGAAGTAAGTTTCGAATTGTAATTAATGCAAACTGTAGCTATGTTAGCTAATTAATAGTATATATTTGCTTAACCGCATAATTTTACCTATTTCTAACCAGTACTCTATAATAATAAAAATCTCTACAAAATTTAATGACTTTAAATGAAATGACATTAACTCAACTGTTGTTAGAACGAAAAATTCATTGCCATACTAAATGTCTTAAGTGGATTGTCCTAACTTTGACTGATGCTACTTCCTTGGTCCTCAACTTGCAAACTTGGTGATCTAAAATTTGAACAGGAATATGCTCATAACATAAGCTATCCTTAATACCAATATCTTCAGTAAGTATGATAAGTGAAGGATCACCCATACTCTTCTTCAACATCGAAATGGATGAACCGTTGCTAACTCTTGCGGTAGTTCCAACACATAAGCTACGTTATTGATCCTTTTGGATATTCTGTAAGGACCAATATACCGGGGACTCAATGCTTAAGTCTTAAAACAAGTTCAAAAGATTTGTAAAAGACTTCTTAAAATAACTTGAAGTACCCTCAAAACTTGACACATAACTTTACCTTGAATTTGATTTATTAATTCAAGGTTGTGGTTTGGATAAGAAAGATATCGTGATGATTAGGAGCGCTTTTAAATAGTTAAACACGAGAAACGATCAAGAAATTACTGTCTGGAAGCAAGTCCGCGACGCGGAGATGCATTTTAATATTTGACTATGAAGGCAGAGGGGTCTACGACGCGGAGAGAAAAGTTCCACTTCTGAGAACAGGTACCCAGTTTCTGCCCGACTTTTTCCTTCTTCATTTTCTAACCCCAATTCGCCTAAATTCAATTCTTTTTCTCAATTTCTCTTTATATTCAGATACCCAGTACATGTACACAAGAATCTACTCCTAAAAGACTCTAAAATCAACATGATTCCATCAAGAACTCAACAATCCTATCAAATCTCAAGAACGAAAGCCAATTTCAAGAACACAATTCAAGATCATTAAACTTTCAACTTTCTAGAACGAATTTCGCTGAACTAAACATGATTGGCGCGTGGGTGAACGAACCCAACGCTATGAAAGGCTCACATACTTCTTTAGGAATCAACTCTTGGCGAAACGACTTCGATTCCGCAAGAAATCTCCAAGAACGCCTTGACTTTTCTCCTCTTTTCTCTTCTCTCAAAGCCCTAGCGTAATTCTTAATTGCGTAAACTGAACTAACTCAGTTAAGATCCCAAATAACTTACTAAAAATGAAATAATTTAATTGGGTAAAGAAAAGATCAAAATACCCCTCAAAAATCCGGTTGACTTTCCTTATCCAGACAGCCCGACTTCAAACGGGAATATCTCCCTCATAGGAACTCAAAAATTAGCAAGCTCGGTGGCGTTGGAAAGATAATTAAAAGACCTTTCATTTGATATCTTGTAGCTCACCTAACTCATCATGTACTAGAAGTTATGGTCGTTTCAAGTTGACCCAAAACTCATACTTAACATACTTGCCAAATTTCAGATTTTTTTATTCTTTCCAAAAAATGGTTCTTTCTAATTCCAGCTCTTTCAAATAGCAGGGTGTTACACATTTATCAAAATTTCAACAATTTATATGGTCTTTTTAGTTTCATTTTGACAGCAAGTCGGTACAATAGATAAAAGCTTTTGCGACAATAATATAATTCTCAGTATATTATATATTTTTCTATAGTAATAAATATAAATATTTATGACCAATACTTTATATAAATATTGCTAAAGACTTTAACAACTTTAGATAAAATAACATTAACTTAATTTGTGTTAAAAGAAAAATCTATTGTCATTAATTAAATGTCTTTTTTGTTGTAGCGAGTGGATTGTCCAAAGCTTAAACTTTTCACTATAAATTAAGACCACATCCTCATTAGCTTTCCACCTTTACTTCACTTGTCTATCTTACTATATACTCTAATATTAATTCTTCAAAACTTTTGTTGCAATATTTTTGGTAGGGGCAATGTCCTTTTTTCTTGGTGAATTGCTAGTGACCGCCCAAGTGCCACCGTGCGATATCATGAAGCTGAGCCCGTGTGCCTCTGCGTTTGTGTCGAACATGTCACCCACTCAGGAATGTTGCGCTAAGTTGAAGGAGCAAACACCTTGTCTTTGTGAGTTCCTCAGGAGTCCTCTCGTGGCGCAATATGTCAAATCTCCTCGTGCCAGGGGGGAGGTTTTTAGATTCTGTAAAGTACCCTTTCCTACATGTTAAAAAAAAATGTTTACAGACAATGATAGAAATACATCGTAGAATGGTCTAGATATATTTACGTATTCCTAAATAAAATGGTTGTATTGCCATTGTACTAGCCATACCTTAATTCTTTCCCTACTAATTGGATGAATCGTGTGTTTGAGAATAATTAAGGAATAATTGACTCATTATATATATTTCTACTTCATTAAGATCTGTGTACTCTCTATCCTTCTCAGATTGCACTAGTGAAATTACACCGAATATGTTATTAGTGAAATATATTTCGTAATTAATGTCTCATAGTTATAGAAAATAGAGAGTCGCCTTCATAATTAAAAGTTAGGGTTTAATGATTCAAGACTTCAAACTCCAAAATATAGATAATATATCTGAAAAGGCTACCCATTTGGAGGTCATGGTTTTGTTTCATATTTAGTTCATGCTCTACGTGAACGGGTTCAAAATTTAAAGTCTATATAAGTGGAAGTCTGGTCATGTTTCATTTTGACTCTTAAAAAATATTTTTAAAATTTTTAAAGTGAAAAATGATATTTAATTTTTGTTATAAAATTAAGAGTTTGAAGGAGCCGATATACAAAGCTTTAGATAACGATTTTCGGAACATAATTATTATTTTTGTGTATACCCTTATATACATATTAAAATTTTCATTGTGAATTCAGTAATAATTGTATATTAATTTGAGATTACAAAACCTTTAGGTGACATTTGATCATAAAATTTTGGACTTCAACTTGAAGTTTAATTCTACAATTTTCAAAACATTTAAAAACAACAAAAATGTATTTTCACTTTTTTCACTCAAATTACTCAGAAAAAACGTAGAAAAATAACTCGAATTTGTATTTATGGACAAAAACAACTCTCAAAGCCTGTTTAGATATGCATAGTTTCCTTTTTTTTTTTCAAAGAAAAAGAAAATAAGAATGAGGAAGTAGAAGTTATTTTCTAATCAATATTTGATTATACATTGGACTAGATTTTTGTGGGGAAAAAAATAATAATTTAAATTTGAGTTTCAAATTGGAAAAAAAAGCAATTTTTACAAGTTTTTGAACCGACTCACAGAACTTTCATTATTTTTTAAAGTTAAATATATGTCCAATACTACTTCTAACTTTTAAATATTATTTTTAAGATATTTTCAAATAATTTAAAAATATTACACGATTTGTGAACATATTTTCATTTGTTAGAAATTTGGTCAAAACTACAAAATATGTATATTTTTTAAAAATGTTTTTTGGAAGCACTTTTTGAAATTACTTTTAAAAGTAACCATTTGAATTTGATTAATTAATCTAAAAAGCACCTATGTCAACATTAAAGCAATAATTTGTGCTTGATCCACATTTCAAAAATATTTCTAGGAAAACACTATTTTTTCACCTTAAGATGACAACGACTTCTGCCACTTCTTAAAATTATGGGTGTGTAGAAATTATTTAATCAAAAAATCGAATCGATAAAAATATTATTGGTTTATTGTTATTGAGTTAATGATTTTTAAATGATTTTATAATTTTTTTATTGGGTTATCGGTTCGGTTTTCGATTTTATGATTCTTTGTTAATGGTTAAATTAATTACCCAATAAGATTATATTAAAATTACTATTTTACTTCTTATTATATGACAATGCCTTTAGCATAGGTACCAATCCTATTTATTTTTTAAAAATTTTAGTATTACTTTCGGCCGTAGGGAACACAAACTAGAATCACTCCCTATCTATTGCGATATCTTCTCCCTTCTCAACATAAACTAGCATTATCTTCTTTCTTCTCAATTTTTGATTTGATTGTGACAAATACAATTAATTAATGTTGTTTCCTTAATTCATGCATGAGTCTTATGAAATAATTCGAACAATTATGTCTTAAACAAAGTAATCAATGTTGAAATTTTTGTGGGACTTCTAGTCTCGCTAGTATTTCTATTTTTATGAACATAGTGTATATATGATCATATGAGCAATTTTATCAGTTAAATCGAAAATCGAACCGTTAAGAATCAAACTGATTAACCAAAAATTGATAGTAAATATCTTACTGGTTTGGTTATCAGTTTAGCATGTTCACAAATCAAAAACCAATAAACTGAACCGCTACTAATACATAAAATTGAACCGAACCGATCGATGCACACCCTTTCTTAAAATCACATTTTTTTTTAATTTTGTAAAAGCTTGATCAAATTAACATCTCAACTTTCTAAACTTTTTATTAAAGCAAAAAACGGCATTATTAGACATACATCCATACCATATATATTATTCTACCTATACTTTCAAATAATAACAATCAATTACTTTCTTACCACTAATAAAGAGTTTCTAGGATATATTAAGAAAGATACACCTAGATACATGTATTTTTACTAAAAAATACACTAAAATAGGAAGAGATGGGGAGGGAGATGGTCATGTATCCCAAATACATGTGAACCACTCTAGATACACAGTAGATACATTATCTATATATATCTAGTGTGATTCACATTTATCTCTCAAATACATATGAGAGTGACCAGCGAGATGTGAGGGAAGCGAGAGGAATTTGTCTATTTATTTCAAATACATGTGAAATCATCATGCATACAATATATCTAGAACAAATTTCACCTAATTTTAACCCCATATATCCCATGATACATGTATGGATACACCAAAATTTGATAAAATTCATAATATTACAAATTATAATATATCTAAGTAATTAACTCTTAAACTAATGAGATTGATATAGGTTTTCCAAATTAAAAAAAAAAGGATCACTTTTTGACTTGTCAAAAATTTAGCCAAACGCTTACGTTTAGTGAGCCAGTACTTATGGCCAAACACAGTATCTCTAGTAGGACCAATCAATATATCCTATTTTTTATCAACTTTAGTACGAGATCAGGTTACTAACAAAGATAGGCCGTTTATCAAAGTTTCAAAAATATGGTCATTTTAGTTTCATTTTGACATCAGTTTCTACGATAAATAAAGGATTTTGTAATAATAATATAAGAGTAAATTTTAAGTTTAGGAAGCCTAAAAATCATATTTATATGTTATAGTTTGTGTAATTGCGCTCCATAACAAATTTTATGCTATAAAGCATCAGATTTGTATAAAATCGCTGGCAACCTCTCATTTGTATAAATCGCTGGCAGCCTCTCATTTATATAAATCACTGGCAGCTTCTCGTTTGTATAAATCATTGGCAGCCTCAATTCAATTTTATGTGTTTGTATATCTGCATAAAACTTGAATTTGTATACAATTGAATCAAAATAAAATTTGTATATCAAATCTGTCTCTCGCTTTATACAACACAAATTATACATTGTAATTTGTATAATCTGTGTTTGTATAAAGCGAGAAAAAGAGAAAGGCAAAAAGAGAACTGGGCAGGGGAAGATCTTTATTTGTATAATTATAAGTGTATAGGACGAAAATATATGTATTTGTATTTGTATAATACAATTTTCTCTCACTTAATACAAACACAAATGCATTTTATACAATTGTGTTTGTATAAAGTGAGAGAGGCGAGGGAGAGACTGGCGAGCGAGAAATCTAGGGAGAGAGGCAAATGACAATTGTTTGCTACTGGTAACAATTAAATCAAACTTATAGCATTTAATTTGAATTAATAGTTTGCTATTTTATACAATTTTCTCATAATATAATTATGTTAGTAATAATAAATATCATTATTTATAAGGGGAATTTTCAGATATAGTCACTCAAAAATAGCTTAATTATGCTTCATACCTATAGTTTGCTAATTATGATTCATAGCAACATGTTAGAGGGATGAGAGAGACGAGCGAGATTGGGAGAGGGAGGAGGAGAGGCAAGCGAGAGAGGACAGAGAGTGGAGAAAGATGAATTATGTATGTATATCTGTCAAAATAATTGTATATATGTTACTGGTATACATATGTATTTGTATATCTAGCGAGCGAGATTGGGAGAGGGGGGAGAAAGGTGAGCAAGCTTGGGAGAGGGGGGAGAGAGGTGAGCGAGCTTGGGAAAGGGAGAGGAGAGAGGCGAGCGAGATAGCGTAGAGAGTGGAGAGAGACGAACTGTTTATGTATATCATTAGATAATTATATATATGTAACTACTATGTATATGTATCAATTATCGTATTGTAAATATGCATACAATTTGAATTCGTATATGATTGAATCGAGTTAAAACATTTGTATTTGTATATCCAATCTCTCTCTCGCTTTATGCAAGCACAAATTATACATTGTATTTGTATAATTTGTGTTTGTATAAAGCGAGAGAGAAAGGCAAAAGAGAACTGAACATGGAAAAAATTGTATTTGTATAAGTGTATAGGACAGAGAGATATGTATTTGTATTTGTATATCTCGTCTCTCTCGCTTTATACAAACACAAACACAAATTATACATTTGTGCTTGTATAAAGTGAGAGATGGATTGGCATATGAGAAGCGAGAGAAAGATTGGACAGGGAGAGGATAGAGGCGAGGGAGATATGACTAAAAAAAGAGGAGAGTGGCAGCGAGATTCCTGAGAGAGGGGAGATAGGCGAGAGAAAGAATGTAATTGTAGCTAGAAGTAAGTTTCGAAGTGTAATTAATGCAAACTATAGCTATGTTAGCTAATTAATAGTATATATTTGCTTAACTGCATAATTTTGCCTATTTATAACCAGCACTCTATGATAAAAAAATCACTAAAAAATTTAATGACTTTAAATAAAATGACAATAACTCAACTGCCATTGGAACGAAAAATTTGTAGCCATACTAAATGTCTTAAGTGGATTGTCCTAAGTTTATTCAACAATTTTTCACTATAAATTAAGACCCCATCATTCATTAGCTTTCCACCTTTACTTCACTTCTCTATCTTACTATATACTCTAATATTATTCTTGAAAACTTTGGAATATGACTAAGGCTACTTCTTTTGTTGCAATATTTTTGGTAGGGACAATGGCCCTTTTTCTTGGTGAATTTCTAGTGACAGCTCAAGTAAGGTGCAATGTCATGGAGCTACGCTCGTGTACCCCTGCGATTTCATCGCCAACGCCACCACCACCGCCCCCCACTCTGAAATGTTGCGCTAAGTTGAAAGAGCAAGAGCCTTGCTTTTGTGATTTCCTCAAGAATTCTCTCGCGAAGCCATATGTCAACTCTACTCGTGCCCGGGAGGTTTTAGAAATTTGTCGAGTACCCTTTCCTCAATGTTAGGATTTTAACACAAAAAAAAAATGTTAACAGACGATGATAGAAATACGTAGAATGGTCTAAATGCTATCATCTATATGTCTGTGGTATTACATAAGACATATTTACATATTTCTGAATAAAATGGTTGTGCTAGCAATACCTTTCTTTCCCTACTTGGATGAATAAATAATAATTGACTAATAATATGACATATTCAATCTTGTTACCTCTTCTTTGTTACGTATTTCCATGATAGCCAAAATTTATGATGTTTGTCTTTAGTAAATAGTAACGTTAGTGAAATATGTTTCTTGTCTATCAGAAACCGTCTTTCTACCTTCCCAGGTAGGGGTAAGATCTGTGTACACGCTATCTTACTTAGACCTTACTTGTGGAATTACACTCACTATGTTATATATTATTGTTGTTGTTAGTGAAATATGTTTGGTAATAAATGTCTCGTAGTAAGAAATAGAGAGTCACCTTCTCTGATGAACTTAAAAAGTATACTAGTTTAATCGACCAGAGAATATATCGAAATCGCAATATTTTTAATAAAGAAGAAAATGATTAAATTGATCTTATTTTTAATTGCAGATTGAGTAGTTTTTAAGTGTTTAACACTTAATAATAATCGAGTTGAGTTAATCCAATATCGATCGAACTAAATCAATTAGCCATAAACTGGTTGAATTGATCTAATGTACACCAATTGTTTTGCAATTTTTTTAATGAGCTAGTTGAAGTATGTGATTGTCTCATTTATAAGTTTAAGATGTTAGATAAAACATATTTGAAGATCTGATATCAAAAACTCTATCGGCTCAGATACCATATTGAAATATGTTTGACAATTTCATCTAAAACTGAATATCTGATTCAGATATAACAAAATCTACTAGTGTTTATGTGTCCAGCTTAGATGTCACGCCCCAAGGTTACCTCTTGACGTAACACAGGACCTAGGATCACGAGTGACCCCAAGCTAACCCTGTGTCTGGCATATC
The DNA here is from genome assembly GCA_029582605.1 of Solanum gracilifrons. NCBI lineage: Eukaryota > Viridiplantae > Streptophyta > Magnoliopsida > Solanales > Solanaceae > Solanum > Solanum gracilifrons. Next base: position 10,327 of record JAJOOH010001927.1, on the reverse strand, counting down.
ATAAGCATACTATAAAAGTTACTGAATAAAACATGTACTAAGCGGAAGTTAAAACAATAAATATCTGATGTGGGGCCAAAACCCAAATAATCTGAATGTAAAGATACTAAGAGTTTAGTGATAACTGAAACAACCACTTAACTCAAGCTGAATCTACTACTATGTCTGAAAAGCCTCTAACTGAGTTGAGTTGCTGGGACATGCCCCAGCTAACTATAACAAAACTGAAAACTGAAAGCAGAGACTATAATGAAAGCATGTCTGTTGTCCTCGAAATATGAGAACTCACCACTGAAGCTGCTAAATGTGGACCGAGAATTGATCTATGCGTGATCTGGATGCTGAGTACTTTAACCTACATCATAAAAGGATGTACGCAAAGTATGCGTCAGTACTTGGAATGTACTGAGCATGTAGAATATAGATACTAAGCTGAACAAATATATATGAGTTGACCAAAGCATAACTGAGCAATGTATAATCTGAAACAAGATATAGATACGTATTGAAGTATAACTGAAAAGACCTGAACTGAATGCAATGACCAAGTATTAATCATGAAGATAACATATTGAACTGTAAACTGATATAAATGTTGAAAACCTGGTCAAATGCACTAAGAGTCTGACTGTATAGGAGCTACTATTAACCGATATAAACCAGGTGAGCTAAATGTTGAGTCCGATGTATATGCCCCATCGAGAGGACCCAATATACCTTGTTAGGGGTATAAAGGCATGACTGACGTGATCACTAATTCTAATGCCCAATAGAGGGGACTTATAATCCTACAGGGGACGTAGTTCTGGGACTATGAGGGTACACTGAATCTTAGTACAACTCGGTGCTAAGTCTACTCCCAACTGAATATGTATATGACTGGAATGTAACTGAAATACTAAATAACTCAAAATACTGACATACTAACTGAGAATGCAACATTTATGTACTGATAAAGTGACATTCAAAATCTAAAGCATGATTATCTGTTTAACTGACCTAGCAAGTGTAATTCATGGACTAAGAGAATCTACACAACCAGGGTTCTGAGTACTATGCATGGAATTATACTAAATTATCAAGAAACAAGCCATTTACATCAAGGGAACCATAATCACAATAAATCTTGAAAATCTAGAAACTCTAGGTCTGAACAGTTTATGAGAATCTGAAGAACTAACTGAATTCTAGGGACCTAATGGGTTAAAGGAACCCACTAGTGAAATCCACATACCTGGTGACGAAATCTACGGAGAAATTCTTTGAATTTCATGGTTGAACCTTGAAGAAAACCTCTTGCTTGTTCTTGAGAGGGCTGGTCGACTTTCCTCTTCTTTTTGCTCTAATTCGGGTGGTTTTTGGAGATTAAAGTTTTTGGGTAGGTTCTGACTAGATTATTAGGCTTAAACTGAGTAAAACGACATAGTTTAGGTATTAAACAACGTAGTTTAAATGCCCAACGCATAGGAAAAAGACCAAAACGATCCTAACTTAAAAGCTGATGAGGGTCATCCACGAGGGACACTGACGGACCGTCGATGGGACCACGTCCCGTCAAGTGGGTCGTGGTTCTTGGACAGTGCTACTAGTCCTTGGTCCCCCATCTACGGTCCACTTCACGGACCGTGTGAAGGACCACGGGCCATGAAGGCCACCGTGGTTCTTCACTTTGGGTTAGGGGCTACTGGGCTAGGTTGACGACCATTCCACGACTGGTGTAGGGATCGACGGCCCGTAGAGGGATCCATGGTCCACCATGCTGGCTGGGTGTGAAGCACGAGCAGGTTGATGGACCATGGTTCCATTCACGGTTCGTGAACCCCTTCGTGGTTCACCAAAATTCCTATTGTTTAGTCTGTTAGGTTTCTGAGGTGTTACATTAGATGGACCGCAATGTTGTGAAAATCAACTAACTAAGCAGATAATCATAATCATTGAAAGATCGACTATGAGTCAGAGTTTGTAGCTATAGAGTTAGTTGATTCTAAGTCTGAGAGGATGAAAAATTTCTTAGCTAATATTCTTTTAATAAAGGACGTGTTGTCTCGTGTGTCTATGCATGGTGATTATCAAGTAGAAATTACTATTGTAAAGAATAAATCTCATAATTGTAAGAGAAGAAATTGAAACATGATGTTGTTAAGCAGCTACAGAGAGGTGGAAATACTTTGAGTGATTATGTAAAGTCAGAAATGAATTTGGTCGATTTTCTGACTAAATCTGTGGGAAGAAAATTAATCTTCAAACCTCAAAAGAGATGAAATTAAGGCCGATGTGATTGTCAATAGAAATGGTAACCCAACATATGTGATTAGAGATCCCATGAAGTAGGTTCATATGGGTAATAATAAGTTGATATATTGCCCACTAAAAGAGAGTGTTTTAACTGCTACTGACCATGAAAATGAGTTATTAACTCTTAATGAATTCATAATCCTTATGTATGGTATATTTATATACAGTTGATGAATTCATCTATAAGATAAGTGGAATGAGGTTGTCTCTATGATATTTTGGCCAAGTCTCTATAGCTTTCATGAGTAATCAGGCATACCTATCCGAGGCCGAGCAAAATCATATTGAATAGCAAAATTACATAGATCAAAATGTGAAATGATGATAAAATGTCTTAATTACTTAAAATTAGAATTATTAATTTATAAAAAAAATTACACTTCACCATTAATTTTATAGTTAAAATTTTGTTGGTCTAAGTTTGATTTATTGTCCAAAAATTGTCGTATCTATTGCATTTTGGCCATACAAATTCAGCCAAGTAACTCCTGCACTTGTCAATATCACTCTACATTGTTCAGGTTTAATTTGTTGAAATTAATTAATATTGTTGATTCACGTTAATTAATTAGAGAATGTTTATTTAATTATGGAGAAATATTTTATACATTGAAATAGTTTCTTATGACGATGCACAGTACGATTTAAATATTGTTAGTATATTATTTAAAATATTATCGTAGTAATAGTTTATTAAATTACAGTGTTATTAGTTTACTAAGAAATAAGTAATTATATTATTGAATTTTACCATTGTTCCCCAACATTATGTCACGCTCTGAACCTACACCATGGACGTGAACCATTGTTGGTCCCCAAACGAACCCTTGGCTTGATTGAATACTTAGCAGAAGACTTACTCAAGCGATAAAAGGCTTAAAGAATAAATTTTTAAACATTTAAACTGAAAGTAAAAACTCAACTCAAACTGTCTGTAAATACTCAATAACATAAGTATAATAGTTTGCAAAAACATCTCAAGGAAAAGTAAATAGTGAAAAACTTCTCAACTCTGTCTATCTATGAAGCCTCTAATGTTTAAGATAGGTGCCGGGACAAGACCCATGACACCTCAAAACAACTAAACTGAAAGTATGTGAAGTCCTCTGGAATACAAGGAGGCTCACCAAAAGCTAACTGGAGTGTAGAGTGATCTCAACGAAGTGCCTGTTAATGATCTTGAACACCTGTATCTGCATCCTAAAAGGATGCATGTCAAATGACATTAGTACAATTGAATGTATGAGTATGTAATATGGTTGAATAAACAAATAACTGAATTGAATGACTGAAATAGATAAAACATAAACTCAACTGAATGTAAAAGATTAAAGGAATGAAATCATTTAAACTTTGCAAAAGTACTTACTCATCTCTAAAACTCAACATAACAAGTGATATATAAAAATACACTTTAACTTTATTTGGGAGATTCTCTAACTGGCAACCATCACTATGAGCTACTTGATGATACAACGTCTTATCCACGCTTTCAGAACTGTCCTATATCATGCTGGGATATCGAACACCTCGACTAAGTGGATCCACTAAGCAATAAAGATTCATCTAAAAAGTATGATCCTGTAGCAAGACATGGTTTATGTGGGTTGTGAGTTGTTTGGACTCTCCCCCATATCAGTGTTCAATACTATTCCCAAAAATGTATACTGCTGCTCAAATGTATAAAAACATTACTTTTTCTCTAGTTTGAGATAATTTCTGATAATTTCTCAAACTATCCTCTTAAAAGAGGTAACTGCTTTGAACTGTCTCTGAAACTCATAGTTTATTTGGAAAACAAGGTTTCTCTTTGCTTAGTGTAAAAATACATTCTGGGTTGAGATAATTACTCAAAAAGGGGTTTCTTTAAGAGGTAACTGCTCTGTACTTAATCTTTCTGAAAACACTTTTAACTTTTCTCAAAAACTCTACTCTTTTTCTTCATGTAAAAATGAAATATTTGGGAAATACTTAGTTCCCTTATACTCTTTTTTAAATTGTTATGTACTTCCTCAAAACTCAATTTAAACTGTAATGATTTGTTTAGAAGATACTTAATACGAATTCATTGAATACTCAAAATAGGGTCCATGATGAAAAATAGTCATGAACAATCAACTCATTAATCACAAGTCGCATTGTATGACAATTCAATGATTTGGAATAGGAATTGAAAATCAACAACTCGCGAATAATTCAGAAAATCAATATCAACTCATCTCAAAAATACTGAAATCTAAGGATAGAACCCTAGATTACTCTTTTATTGATTTGAAAGTAGATGTAGGGTGTGAGGACGAACTAGTCCAACACTATGATAGCTTTACATACTTGGGAAGAACAAAGTTCTTGGTGAAATAGATGAAATTTGAAGAACGCTTGAAAACCCTACTTTTTCTCCTCTTGAATCCTTGCTCTAAGTCTTTGAAGTGTTAAAGAATGTAAAATAATGTTTTAATACTGTTTAGACACATAATTAAATGAAAAAATGTCATGGTTTAGGGTTAGAAAGGGTGGGAAAAGACTAAACTACCCTTCTTAAAATTGGCAAAAATACCTTCTATGGTTTGTGGTTTGATCTATGGACCGTAGATCCCTTCTGTGGCTTCTATATTGAGTTTTTAAGGATCAAAGTACATTTACGGGTCCAAACAACGGCCTGTAGGTGGACTTACGGCCCGTTGGTTGGATCCGTAGGATTTGGGTTCCAAAAGTTGACTCCAAGTACTTTATCGATGACCTGACATAATGGGTCGTCGTTCAATCTACGACCCGTCGGTTGGAGTCGTCGTTCACAGATTTAGAAAACTTGGTATGACAGCCTCTCGTAAAATGGTCATACTTTTTGCTCCGAACATGAAATTAGGCAAACGTTGTGGGGTCGAAAAGAAGACTCAAATACCTTTAATTTGGTAGGTAATAGGCCACCTAATTCATTATGTGCTAGGAGATATGATTGTTTGAAGTTGACCTAAGTAGAATCTTATGTCAAAACTTAATCGATAAAGAAGCTTTCAACTCAACTTTGTGCTAGGGGTTCTTGTGACCTTAAGTCATATCCAAATCCATTATAACACTAAAGAAATGACCTTAACACCCAAGAACAATTAAGAATCACTTGACACGACCTTATACTCAAATGAAGAATGCTTCAAGTCTTAATTTAGAAACTGTCGAGGTGTTACACATTACTAATATAGTTGAGTCATTAAATGATCAAAAGGGTTAGTTAAACCAGAATTAAAAAGCCTATAAGTAAGTGTTAAAATCAACTTATGATTTTTTGCTGATTTTCCCTCTTGGCTTATAGTCTTATACACACTTTTGGTTTGACACGTGAAATAACATTGAAATAATTATATATGACCAACTAATAGGTTTATGTAGTTACTAGGATGTTGTCACAATCCAAAATGGACATGACAACACTCATCTATTCCTATCAAGACAAGTCAGCATCTGCCCAACGAAACGAAAGAAATGCAGAAAGTAAAGCAAGAACAAGATAAAGTCGGAAAACTTATTCATTCTAAAATAACTCAAAAACCTAGTTGTCATGTGTACAAGACACAAATACGAAGATACAAAATTTAAAAGATAATACAAGTCTCAATGTCTTTGTTTCTAGAATAGAACAAAACATAAAGAAAAAATAACAAGAGGGCCCACCGGGATGACAAGTAACTACCTCTCAACGTCCCTTGACAAGCCTCAGAAAATAGGAAAAGAAGAAAATGACATGGATCCAGGCTCGAAACCTACACAAGTGTAGAAGCAAGAAGTAAGTACCAAACAACACGGTATTCAACAAGCAACCTGCCTAACAAAACAAAACTAGAGAGAAATCGAGTACTCCTTTCATCCCAACCAAACCTCCTCAAACTATATCCTACATAGAAATCAGCCCAACCTAATAGTTCTACAATACAAAATTCACAAGGCTTAACAATTACAGTTCAACGACCAATAAGTATAAAGTAATTTGATCACAAGTACCAAATATGTCAATCTCATGCATCAAATAGATCAATCATATACGCCAAATAGATTAATCATATGCATCAAGTTGAACTTGATCTACCACAATAGTCAATATTTGTCAGAACCGTTTTCCTTGGGCACGATATCATTAGTCAGAATCATTTTTCTTCGGCTTTCACATAATGTCATTTGTCGGAACCATTTCCCTTCAACATTCATATCACTAGACGAAACCATTTTCCTTCAGCTTTATAACAAAATATCACTTGGCGGAACTATTTTCCTTCGGCATTTATATCACTAGCCGGAACCATTTTCCTTCAGCATTATAACATAATATCACTAGCCGGAACCATTTTTCGGTTTTATATCATATCACTTGCCAGAATCGTTTTCTTTCGGCATAAACATTACATGTATCATCACGGTGCACAACAATTAATGCAAATAAGCAATTTCACACCATAAGGAAGAGAGAACAATTCAAGCAATTCAAGGCCACAACAATGCCATCAAGGTTTTTCATCAATCAACAAATGAGGATCCACAACAAGGCAATTCACAAAGCATTATGATAAACACATTGTCTTTTCCATTTATCCATTTTTATTAATTAAAATCAATCAAGTGGAATAATTGAACCCATCACCCCATTCCCATTAGTCCCCCCCACCCACAATGAAGGAAAAATACAAGAATTTGACAAGTTTTACAAGGTTTAGAAATCACTTCCCTCAAATCAATCAAAGTCAATCCAAGACTTGGGTCTTCCCCTTCTAAACAATATTCAAAGCCTCACAATCTAATTCAATCAGGTAATCACAATCTAATTCAATCAAGTAATCACAATAAGATTTTGGAAATAACTCTTAATTCACACATTTTGAAAAATGGGTCAAAGCAACTCAAAAACCCAATTTTGAAAATAAAGTTTGAATCCGAAATTTTTTACTTGAAAATGTTATCCAAGGCATTAGGAACTCATTGGAGAAAACTATTTCGAAAAAGTAATTAAAATCATTTCACAATCACAATTTAACTTTAGAACTCAAATTCTTGAAAACCTTGTCATTCACCAATCAAAATTCTAAGTTTTGATATTAAAATTCATAAATAATCCAATGGAAATGAAGTTTTAGAGCTACAAAGGCTTACCAAAATGATTTAGTACAAGAAATCTCTTTAAAATTGTCTCCAAGGATTTTACAAAGCTCAAAAATGAAAAATGAATTTTAAACACCAAAATTTCTGCTCAAAATCCCTCTCAATGTCGCAAAAGCCACAACTAATTAATTCGCAAAAGCGAACCCCAATAATATATTGGCCTTCGCTTTCACAAAGGTCACAATCGCCAACAGGCCCTTCGCGAAAGCGACCTGTCCCTCGTGAAAGCGATCAAAACCCCTCGCAATCGTGAGGCACACTAGTACAAAAAAAAACAGTCAAGTCTTAAATCATTGAATTGACCGTTTGGAATCCCGTACACACAAACCATATATGCAAACTGACTACACTCGACGGTTTGGACTCAATGAAACCATCGAAATACGAATATGAGGTCTCATTGATCTGAAATCCATGAAAGTCACTAGAAACTAATCATAACGCCTAAAAGGCCAAATCAAGCTCGGGACTTCTAAAAATTCAACCAATACCTCTTCTTCTTTTTTTCTTACCCTCCCTAGGAGCTCCCACCCCTTTTGCTCCCTTGGTAACTCGAACTCGCAATCTTCGGGTTGGAAGTGAGGGGTGCTTACCATCCGAGCAACTCCCTCTCGTCAATCCAACCAATACCTCACTAAGGCCTAAAGTCATCCCCGAATCCAATGGAACTCTCGAAATTCTGATCCAAACATCCAAACTGATAATGTTCACCAAAGTCAACCCAAAGGCTAAAATCTCAACAATTTCCAACTTAGGACCTCAAATCTTCAAAAAGGCTCTGAATCTAAAATTGACAACTCTTATAGACCAATTTCCACATTTCGGGACTGATGGAATCGACAGAACCCTATTCTACCACTTTCTAACAACTTTATCCTTTGAATTTCAAAAACCTTCATAAATTCACAACTTTCACTCAAAGTTTGAAATCAACCTTCAAAACTCAATTAGAAACTCCTCGGGATCGATAATGAGAGGGGTAAAATGGTAATTTTATGAAAAATTCCAGAAATAACCTTCCGGATCATTACAGATGTATACTATCGTGAACAGATTTCCATAATGTTAGAAATTTGCATTATGGAACTAACCTTTGCCAGAGGCATATCCAGAAAGGGGTCACCGGATTCACATGAACTCATGCCCCCTCCCGAAATCATATATAGTAGTGTTATAGTTTTAAAAAAAATATTTAAATTTAGATGTATGAACCAACACCCAAAGTATCATATTTTGTCGTGCAATGATAATGGGTGCACCTCTGTGAGGTTAGAAATATGAATCTTTCATCTATCTCGTTTTATTTTCCTTTCTAAAATTGGGTAACACCTCTCTAAGTGGTTTGGATAGATAGAAAATAATTTTGAACCTATAATTTTAAAATTTTAATGGTTTTCAGTGATAAGAACTTAAATGTCAAACCGATCAAAATTTACATCTTAGATCCGCCTTTTTGTTATAGAGCACCCATCATCTCAAAATCCCAGATTTGCCTCTGACCTTAGGGAAATAAAATAAATAAGGGCTATAATTACAGATTTGAATCATCCGATTACAAAAAGTATATGTAATGTACATATTTAAACAAAATATACATATATTATATATAAGATATATATACTATACCTATAATATAAACTAGTGAGAACAAGCTAGGTATATTTCATTTATATTAATAAACTAGTTAGACGAATGATATATATGTTGATAATAGAAATAAAGAGATATTTGAATTTTATCTGCTAATTAAAACTGATAAAAAAAAATATTTCTACACACTTATATCAATTAGAAGGTAATTATTGATAAAATTAAGAAATTACGTCTCCTTTCGATGGAGACTAAACATGATTTTACATTTAGTGAGACCCCACTGACCTAGTATACTTAGTGCCAAAAGCACCATCTCTAGTAGGACAAGGTTATATACAATTTTCATCATCTTTTGTTCAATGCCACCAACAATTATAGGCCAATTACAAAAAAAAAAAAGTCAACAATGTGGCCTCTTTTGGTTTCGTTTCCATAGTAGTGGATTTGCCTACTTTATTCAACTTTCCACTATAAATTGAGACCCTATCATTCACTAGCTCTCCATCTTTACTATTACTCAAATTTATATGAAGAAGGGAATTAGTTTCTAGATATACACTATCATCTATATGTATGTGATATTATATTGTAAATTTTTGGTGGCACTTTGTACCCAAAAAAATGGTTTTACCGTAATAATCACCTTTTTCCTTAGTTGAAACTTGTGTTATGCCAACTAATTTGAGAATAAGGAGAAATTGATATTGATATATTAATATACTAGACATCGGAGCTCGTGCTGCCCAATATGTATCATTTTTTGTTTCAATTTATGTGACAAAGACAAAATTAAAGAGTTAATCAAACTTTAATATTAATTTAAAACAGTTTAAAATTTTAATTATTGTTAACTATGGTAAAAAATTTTTTATGTCTTTTAACATTCTAAATTGCTAATTATTGTTGTATGATTTGTAATATCTTTTACGCAATTTTGAAATAATAAAGGTTGTTTCTTCTTTCTCAATTTATGTGGTACTAATAATTCGAGATTCAATCAATTTTTTTTGTCTTTAAAATATTCTATTGTTAATTACTGTAAATTATTGTACTTTCTAAGTAATTTTGAAATAATATATATTATTTCATTTGTCCAATTTATGTGTCACCGATAAAATTTGAAGAGTTAATCAGATCTTTTACATATTTTTATATCTTTTGAATATTTAAGTAAATAATTATTGTGATTTATAATATTTATACAATTATTTAAAAAAAATTAAACAACAAACAAAACGTATTCATCATAGTAAAATTACCAAAGCATCCTTGAATACATCAATAATGGGTCCCA
>JAJOOH010001926.1:0-20396 GCA_029582605.1 Solanum gracilifrons | reverse complement strand
TACCCTAGTTAATTTTCTCATCTTGATAACAACCGAAATTGACTTTTGTTTACTGCTTACTTACTGAATTCTTACAATTTGTTTTACAAATTCCCCCCTTTTTATTACTTGTTTCTGGAAGTACTTTGGCTAATTGAATATAATCGTTGGTTAAAGTAAAGTCTAAACCATTTTCCTCGTGGGATCGACCCCAACCTACAAGTTGGGTTCTTTACTTGATAACGATCGCTTATACTTCTTTAGGGAGGTGTAATTTGAGCGTATCACTAAGTTAGAGCCTCACATGTAGTCTAGTGTCCTAAAAAGGGTTAACGTCAAGATAATAGTCGAAAAATTACTTCCCTAACATAGTAGTAATATTATAGTCCCTAAACGTCAAGGCATGGCCCCCCCAAGGTCCTTGATGAGGGCCAAGGGGCTGCTCAAAAATTGTCCAAAAAAAGTTTCAATCAACGAGTCGTGGATTGACTCATACCCTGTGGATGGGAGTGGTGAGTCATGACTTTGTTTCCTCAAACCTCCCCAAAATCTCCTAGTCTTAGTCTCAATCGACGCCTGCACAGTACGGTCCATATACCATACCACTCCCCGTAGATGGGAGCTCGTGGATGAGTCCTGGACCAAGGCCAAGAGACCATCCTCAGACCCAATCCATGAGTGACCAGTACGGTCTGTGGATCATTCCACGCCCCGTTGATGGGGGCTTGTGGTTGAGTTCTGCAAAAACTGTCAAGGATCTCGGCTAAGGTTTAACTCTTTTAATAAATTCTAATTAATTAACTAAGGGTGGGGGACGGTTATTATTAGTTATAATAGACCTACATAAATAGTTTTAAGTCATTTTAACTCAACTTAACTCCTCATAACTCACAAGACCTAAAACTCAACCCACTTCCCTCTCAAAATATTCTCTCTCTAAACTCCATTGAAGAACTAGGTCAAACCTCAAGCTAGGGGATCAAGAATAAGTCTTTCTTCTCTAATTTCGTGAGGAATTCAACCTAAGGTATGGATTCTCTTCATTCTTGGGTAGCTATCCCCCAAGAAGTCCATTCACAGTGTATTTTTAAGACTTCCAAAATCTAGGGTTTTATTCTAATCATGAGTCTTCTTCCAAAACGATTTCGATTGTTCAATTATGATATATTATGATTAATTATGATGGTTTATTGTTAGATTGTGGTAGTATTGATGGTTTTTTGATGAAAATCTCTCTTGGACCCATGGTTTCCCTTTTTTCCTAAATTGTGAACTAAGATGTGAATTGAATTGTCATGGAAGTTGATAATTGGTTATGTTTATGGTAGAGTGTTGAATCATGAAATCTCTTTATCTAATGTTGTAATTCTAGAAGTTAGGGTTGATATTGTTTAATGGACTTGAAGGGCAATTGGCTAGGGTTTGTGCATGTTGATGTTGATTCTATATGAGTATGTGATTTACTTGGATAGTAATGATCCTATATCTAATGTTGTGGTATTGATGTAAGATCATTCTTCCCTATACCCTATACACTTGATTATGTATGAAGTATGTATGTATGTATGTTTATCATGATCTTGTTGGGTTGATTGAAAGGACATTCTCATGATCACAATACAACTACAATGTGAAAGGTTTACTCACATGCTAATGTTTCTAAAGTGAAAGAAGTATTCTCACTTAAAGAAACCTATGAGCTATTATGATGATATGTTGACATGAGTGTCTAATACACTCTCTTATGAATATAAACTTAAGTAAAGACTTGGTATCACTCTTAAAGGGAATTATGCGTAGCACCGAGTGGATGTGAAAATGAGATGGGGGTTTTACGTTTAGCAAGTCCGTCTTCCCAATGTATGTTGTCTCATGGGATGGAAACCTTTTACGCTAGTAGTCCGTATTTCTAGTAGCTATCCCCATATCCCATAACTATGTGCCCACATATGTCTTAGCTAGTGGATCCACCTAGAAGCTAAAATATACGTTCTACCTTAGGCAAGTAGGCCACCTCTTTTCGGTGTGGGGTAGAACACCGGATTCCATGTAGCTCACATGGTCTATGTCGGTTAATGCAATTCTTCCCTAATGGTATGAATATGAACTATGGTAAGAGCATTGACTTTAATTATGAATTCTTAAGGGGTCCTACTTAGTATGAGTAGGGGTATGGGATTCACTTATGCATTGCACAAGTAGACTCTAAGAGAGGTTATGGTAAGATTCTCTTATGTTATGATGTTATGATGACTTATGAACTATGTATGAAATTATATAAGTATGAATGACTTATGAACTATGTATGAAAATATATAAGTATGAATGACTTCTATCTTATGTATGTTGTTGGTAGCCTAAATGTGATACTTAGCATTTGGTAGGGTTATGGGGCCTTACCTTTGCATTGCACTAGTGTGACTTTGGGTTACCTGTATATTGGTTTGATTTGTGTTTCTTCATAAATGTGCATAATGGTTTTTAAACTTGATAAAGGCATATTTTCAACTAAATGTCCCTTTTATGCATATTTTAAGGTTTTTGTGCATGGCTTCCATACTTAGTACAATTAACTGTGCTAACCCATATTTTTCTACTTTACTATGATTGTAGGTTCCGGTCGTTGAGGCTACTACTACTTCTTCAAGTAAAGCTTGGGTCGACTATTCCCTAGGCTTGGTGAGTCCTCAAAGTCGAGGACAATATATGTTGATTCTAGTTTCTAGTTTACCTTATATGCTCTAGACTATATTGTATTTTCTATTTTGGAGACTTATTGATGTAAAGGGCTTGACCCTATTTGTACTCTTATGTTCTAGATGGTGATTGAGACAAGTCTAGTTCCTATTTTCGTTATGAAAAGAAGTTGACTTTGATTGTAAAAGTATATATTATTTCTACATTATCCTATGTCTTTGTGTGATGATTGTGCAAAGGGCTTGTATGGGACCCCTTCGAGGTCAATTATGCCATGTTACTCCTAGGGGGTAATCTCGGGTCGTGACAAACTTGGCATCAGAGCATAAGGTTTTGGGATAATTTTAGGGTTGATGTCTCATAAACCACGTCTAGTAGAGTCTTGTCAATGAGTGTGAAGCGTACCACACTTATGAATGAAAGGCTATAAAATGTTTAGGAACTTTCACTTCTTTCACTACTCATTAGTCGTGCTTTAGAGTTGTAACTCTATGAATGCCCTTTTCCTAACCCTTTTCTTGTGCATATAGGAATACCAATACAAGAAGAGCGGCCTCAAGAAGAGTGGAAGAGAAAATTGCTAATGATGAGGGAGTTCCTCCCCAAGGTCCTCAAGGGCCTCAAGTTCCTAATAATGAGGGGGATATGATTAATGTGGAGATAAGGACGGCTCTCCAAACCTTGACTCATACTCTGACGACTCAAGTCTCTAGGGATGCTAGAGTCTATGTGAACCCCAATGCAAGCACAATCACTTCTAGGATAATGGATTACACAAGGATGAATCCCCATACATTCTATGGCTCCAAAGTGGATGAAGACCCACAAGAGTTTATTGAGGAGGTGTTCAAGGTGCTAGATGCTATGGGAGTGTCTCCAAGAGAGAATGTGGAACTACCCGCCTACCAGTTGAAAGATGTGGCTTAAGTGTGGCATGAACAATGAAAGGAAGAGAGATCCATAAGAGCGGGCCCGGTTGATTGGGGAGTGTTCAAGACTGCCTTCCTTGATAGATTTTTTCCCCTCGAGTTGAGGGAGAGAAAGATGCAATAATTTATCAACCTCCGCCAAGGAGGTATGAGTTTGAAGGAATATTGCCTCAAGTTCACCCAATTGTCTAAGTATTCCCCAACCTTGGTTGTGGACTCTAGGCTAAAATGAACAAATTTGTTATGGGGATATCTGATCTAGTGGTAAATGAATGTCGGTCGGCGATGCTTATTCCAAGCATTAACATCTCACATATTATGGTTCATGTCGAGCAAATTGAGGAACAAAAGCTCAAGCAAGTGAATAGAGAAGTGAAGAGGAAAAGAGTCAATGATGGTAATTCGTCTAAGAGTAGATTTGAGGTTCAAGGCAAACCAAGGTTTAAGAAGAGGTTTTCTAATTAAGGCACCACTAGCACTTCTAAGGTCAACAAAGAGAGGGTGCCTACTCCTAAGCCACAAGGTGGTAGTGATGGTGGTTCTTATGTTGATAGACCTACTTGTGCAAAGTGTGGCAAAAAGCATGATGGCAAGTGCCTTGTGGGCACGGATGGGTGTTTCAGTTATGGAAAAAATGGGCACATGAAGAGGGATTCTCTTATGCAAAAGGTTCAAGGGAGAGAGGGCAAGCAAGTCCCTCCTAGTGGCTCCAATTCCGATGCTCCCAAGAAGAATTGCTTCTATGCTCTCCAATCTAGAAGTGACCAAGAGGGTTTTCCATACGTTGTTACCAGTATGTTGCAAGAATTTTCCATTAATGTTTATGCATTGTTAGACCTCAATGCCACTTTATCATTTATACACCTCTAGTGGCTATGAAATTTGATGTACTCCCTATAAAGTTAGAGGAACCTTTTTCGGTTTCTACCCCTATAGGTGACTCGGTTGTAGCTAAAAGACTTTATAGGAATTGTCCTATTTCCTTGTCTCATAGAGTCACTTTGGTTGATTTGGGAGAATTATATATGTTGGACTTTGATGTCATATTGGGGATGGATTGGTTGCATGCTTGTTTTGCTTCCATTGATTGTAGAACTCAGGTAGTAAAGTTTCAATTTCCAAATGAACCCGTTTTAGAATGGAAGGGGGAAAACTCTATTTCTAGAGGTCGTTTTGTTTCATATCTAAAAGCTACAAAAATGATTTCTAAGGGGTGTATCTATCATACTGTGAGAGTTAAGGACATTGATTCCGAGACTCCTTCTTTAGAGTCGGTCTCCGTAGTAAGGGAATTTCCGAAAGTCTTTCCCAATGACTTGCCCAGAATCCCTCCCGAACGGGAAATAGACTTTGGCATTGATCTTTTGCTGGATACTCAACCCATATCCATTCCCCCTTACTGGATGGCTCCGGCTGAATTGAAGGAATAACTCAAGGATTTGCTAGATAAATGTTTTATTCAACCAAGCATATCTCCATGGGGTGCCCCGATAATGTTTGTGAAGAAGAAAGAAGGGTCACTGATGTTTGCGTAATCAAGACACAACTTCTGATGCAATTGTCTACTATCGTACAATAGTTTAGTAACCCAACCAAGGGTTGGGATTGTTCCCAAGAGAGTGGTTTTGAGAATTAATAGAAAAATAAAATTTAGTTTTAACTAGTCGTAGCTAAATAAATTAATGATTAAAAACATTGTAAATTAAAGGGGGATACAAGAGTGTCAATTAACAATGAGTTTTTTTGTCACTAGTAAGTAAAGACAACAAAATAAACAAGGGTTTCTAAGTAGTGAGAGGGGATCCTTGGGATGTTATGGGAATACGGGTTAAGCTAGATTATTGGGTACATGCTTTTGATAGAAGATTCATAGAATAATTGTGACTAGGCTAAACTTTAAGGGGGATAAGCTCTCTCTCGAGCAACTTACCCCGTTTCAAATGCGTTCCTCTCAGACACCCACTTGCCGCATGAAGACCAGCCTACTCCTTAACCCACTCACTCTCTCGAGCTGAGTGTGTGGACATAGCACTAGGGTTCACTCTCTCGAGCTGAACATTATGTCGACCCACTCACATTGGCCATCAATCTAGTGGTCTTAGTTTTACGACCTCTCTCTCGAGCAAGCCGAAAACACATAAATAAACTTATATTTTCAACTACAAATTCATTAAATTCATCAACAACCACTAAACGAAATCACATTTAAACTACGAATAGACTATCAACAAGCAAGACCCAACAATTATCTTAACCCCTATTCGCTAAATCACACCCCAAGAATTGGGGGTTTTAGCCACACATGTATAAGAGATAGAAATTTATACAAAATTGAGCTTGCATTCAACTGGGTATGAAGATTTAAGTCTTGATACAAGCCAAAATTGAAGAATCCAAGAGACCCAAATCCAAATCTTGAAGATGAAACCCTTTGAAACTTCAAGTCTTCAAAACCCTCTCAAACTTAGAGCAAAAATATCAAAAATTACTATTCTATATGAAAATTATAATAATTGTTCCTCCCCTAAAACTACAGCTCTAACTAGTATTTATAGTTTTCACAGATTTGTGCTGCAGTGGATCATTCGGCGTCGTTAGTCGAAATCACCGAACAACTCAACGATTGACCTTTTGGTGTAGTTCATCACCATTTTGCACTATCCTTTAGCATCGTCATGCTCTGGGTCATTGGGCGACATGATACTACTTTGCGGAACTTCTCGGCGATGTGCCGACTGCTCCATTTTTCCGCCGACTTGATCCTTTCCTTCAGGTTTCACTACACTGGAACAAAAGGTGAAGTAAGACTCTTCGGCGACTCGCCAAGTGGACTTGGCGATCCTCAGGCCTTCATTTCTTCGTTCTTTTTAGCCTTTTCGTTCCTTTTTGCGACGTAGTATCCATGCTTTCGTTCAAACTTCAAATACCTGAAACCTAAGTGTTTTCATCAGATATTGAGCTAAAATAAGCTTTTGAGGACATAATTTCTATTAAAATATAGCCCTAAATGAGTCCAATTTATGGACTTATCAGTCACTTAGGATGTGTATAGACTACCGCCAATTAAACATGGTCACTATAAAGAATAAGTACCCTTTCCTTAGAATTGAAGATTTGTTTGACCAACTCCAAGGGGCAAATTACTTTTCGAAGATTGACTTAAGATCGGGCTATCATCAACTTAGGGTGATGGGGGTTGAATTTCCTAAGACGGCCTTCTGAACAAGATACGATCACTATGAATTCCTAGTTATGTCTTTTGGTCTAACAAATTCCCCGGCAGCATTCATAGATCTAATGAATAGGGTATTTATGTAATATCTTGATTCATTTGTGATCATTTTTATTGATGATATTTTGATCTATTCAAGGAGTGGGGGTGATCATATGAAACATTTGATGGTAGTGTTGCAAGTCCTCAAGGACCACCAACTTTATGCTAAATTTTGTAAGTGTGAGTTTTGGCTAAGGTCGGTTGCTTTCGTTGGTCATATTGTGTCAAGCGAGGGTGTTAAGGTTGATCCTAACAACATAGATGCGGTTAAGAGTTGGCATAGACCTCTATCTCCAACGGATATTCAAAGGTTTTTGGGTTTGGCCGATTATTATAGAAGATTTATGGAGGGATTTTCCTCTATCGCATCTCTATTAATGGTTTTGACCCAAAAGAAGTCTAAATTTGAGTGGATGGAGGCTTGTGAGAAAAGCTTCCAAGAATTGAAAGATAGACTTACCTCTGCTCCGGTGTTGACCTTACCGAAGGGTACCGATGGGTTTGTAGTATATTGTGATGTTTCTTGAGTGAGTTTGGGATGTGTCCTCATGCAACGGGGTAAAGTGATTGCCTATGCTTCGAGGCAACTTAAGGTACATGAAAAGAATTATCTGACTCATGATCTCGAATTAACGGCGGTGATGTTTGCTTTGAAAATATGGAGGCGCTACCTATATGGGGTTCATGTAGATGTCTTCACCGACCACAAGAGCCTTCAATATGTTTTTACCCAAAAAGACTTGAATCTCCGAGAAAGGAGGTGGTTAGAGCTTTTGAAGAATTATGACATGAGTGTCCTTTACTACCCCGACAAAGCTAATGTAGTTGCATATGTCCTAAGTAGATTGTCCAACTAGTGGATTCCACCGAGGGTGGAGTTATGGTCCATCATAATTCTAAATCGTCCTTTGCAGTTGATGTGAAGTCTAAGCAACACCTTGATCCTATTTTAATGGAGTTGAAAGAATAGGTTCTTAACAAGTCCGTTGAGGCTTTCTCCCAAGGGGGGATGGGGTGCGTAGGTACCAAGATAGATTATGTGTTCCGGATGTTGGTGGCTTAAGGGAGCAAATTCTAGAAGAAGCTCATGGTTCGCGGTATTCTACTCATCCGGGAGCCACCAAGATGTACCTTGATCTACGGGAAGTCTATTGGTGGAATGGCTTAAAAAAGGACATAGCGAGTTTGCGGCCAAATGTCTGAATTATCAACAAGTCAAAGACGAACACCAAAAACCCAGAGGTTTGTCCTAATATATAGATATTCCTACTTGGAAATGAGAGGATGTAAGCATGTACTTTGTGGTGGGTTTGCCTCGTACTCGAAGGCAACATGATGTCATTTGGTCCATTATTGATAAGATGACTAAATCACCCACTTCATTCCGGTTAAGACTTCATTCTCGGCGGAAGACTATGCCAAGTTGTACATCAATGAGATAGTGAAGTTGCATGGGGTTCCCTTATCTATCATATCGTATCGGGGTGCCTAATTTACTTCACACTTTTGGAAGACATTCCAAATAGGGTTTGGTACCAATGTTAAACCTAAGTACCGCTTTCCACCCTCAAACGGATGGTCAAGTGGAAAGGACCATTCAAACCTTAGAGGACATTTTGAGAGCGTGCATGATCGATTTCAAGGGTAGTTGGGATGACCATCTCCCATTGATTGAATTTGCCTACAATAATAGTTGCCACTTTAGCATGCCATGGCTCCGTTTGAAGCACTTTATGGGAGAATGTGTACATCTCCGGTTGGGTGGTTTGAGGTAGGTGAGTTTTCTCTAATTGGTCCCGAACTAGTTTATGATGCCATTGAAAAAGTTTGACTTATTAGAGAAAGGTGAAAACGGCTCATAGTTAGAAAAAATCTTATGCTGATAATAGAAGGAGGGATCTAGAATTTGAAATTGGTGATTAGGTCTACTTGAAAATTTCACCTATGAAAGGTTTTATGAGGTTTGGCAAAAAGGGGAAGCTAAGTCCCCAATATGTGGGCCTGTACCAAATCTTGAATCGTGTTGGGTAAGTGGCATATGAGTTAGACTTACCAAATGAGTTGGCTCCGGTTCACCTGGTGCTTCATGTCTCTATGCTTAAAAAGTGTATTGGTGATTCGGTTTCCATCCTTCCTTTAGAGAGTTGAGGAGTGGATGAGAACCTTTCTTATGAAGAGGTGCCGATTGAGATTTTGGATCGGCAAGTGAATAAGTTAAGGACAAAGAAGTAGCTTCCGTTAAGGTTCAATGGAGGAATCACTTAGTTGAGGGTGCGACATGGGAGGCCGAGGCCGATATGGTGTCTCGTTATCCTCATCTTTTTTCTTCTACTCTTATTCGAACTTGAAGTAAGTAATTCCTTTTGAGTTTTTAGTGCTTTGGGAGTCATGTGTATTGTATCAGTTTTCCATGATTTCCTTATATGGTGCATATTCTTGTGAGAATTCACGTTTAGTATTAAATGAGTTTTCATGACTTGTATGTTCCTCTTGTTGAATTGTATTGCAGTATGATGATTGCATAATTGTCTTCATGAGGTGAAATGGTGAACACACTTAGTTATGTTTTGATGAATTGACATGTTGGCTTAATATTGTTGAGTTGAGCTTCTTTGAGTCGGAGAAGGTAGTTTCTCCTATGTTTATGTGAATTGATGAGTTTCATGCATATTGGGTTTGGTAGATATAGTTCCTACTTCATATGTTGCAATGACTATATCTTCTGATGGAGATGTAGTTTCCTTCTTTTGAATAGTGCATGGAGTGAATAATACATTTGTGGGTTTTGCACATTTTTGGTGTTTATATTGGGCTGTTAGTTTAGGGTTTCTAACTTAGTTTGGTGCCTAGATCGTCATTCGGGGACAAATGTTCCCAAAGGGGGATAATGTAACACCTCGAAAATCTAATGACCTAAGCTAGAGCCTCACATGTAGTCTAGTGTCCTAAAATGGGTTAACGTTAACATAATAGTCACAAAATGACCTCCCTAACTTAGTACTAATGTTATAGTCCCTTAACGTCAAAGCATGGCCCCCCAAGGACCCCCCAAGGGTCCTTAATGAGGCCCAAGGGGGTTTCAATCCACCAAGGGGAATCCACGAGTTGTGGATTGACTCACACCCCATGGATGGGAGTCATCAGTCAAGACTTAGTTCCCTCAAACCTCCCCAAAATCTCCTAGTCTCAGTCCCAATCGACGCCTGCACAATACGGTTCGTAGACCATACCAAGTCCTATAAATGGGGGCTCGTGGATGAGTCTTGGACCAACGCCAAGAGACTAGCCTCAGACCAAATACACGAGTGACCAGTATGGTCGGTGGATCATTCCACGCACCATAGATGGGGGCTGGTGGTTGAGGTCTGCAAAAGCTGTCAAGGATCTCAGCCAAGGGTCAACTCTTTGTAACAACCCGAAAAATTCCTAGGTTGAACTAGAGCCCAAACGTAAGGTCAAAAGCTATAAAATGACTTCCCCTAGGTTAGTTGACCATCTAAACATGTTATGAAGGTTTTAGGAGTCAAGGTCCAAGGGTCAAGTGCCAAGCAAAAGGGGCAAGCCAAGGCCAAAGGCCAAGGTTGTAACACCCTGTATTTCTAGTGACCTAAGCTAGAGCCTAACATGTAGTCTAGTAGCCTAATGCAGTATAAACGTAAGGTTAAAATCTTAAAATATGTTCCATAACTTGGTACTAAGGTCCTAATGCCTTAATGTCAAGGCATGGCTCCCATAAGGACCCCCTAAGGGCCCTTGATGAGAGCCAAGAGGCTGCCTATAAAGCTGTCAAAATAGCTTGGTTCACGAGGGGAGCATCCATGCCATGTGGACTGACTCATGCCTCGTAGATGGTAATCATGAGTCAGTACTTAACTCCCTCAAAGGTCCCACAAAACACCAAGTCTCAGCCATATTCCCCGAGCGTGAAGTACGGTCCGCGGACCAACTCATACCCTGTGGAAGGGTCTCATGAGTTGAGACTTAGTCTCCTCACAAAATCCTTGAGCCACCCCTCTATGATCCAAACCATGAGTGACCAGTACGGTCAGTTGTTCAAACCACTCCCCATGGACGGGGACTCGTGGATGGAGCTTGAGTGGGCTGCCTTAAGTCGGCCATGTGGGGGGTAGTCTAGTAATTACTAACTAATCTAATAAGGGTAAAAACATTTATTATTAGTTATATTAAGTAATTTTAAGTATTAAAACAAGTCTTTTAACCTCTCACAAATCACAACTCAAAATCAAACCCACTTCCCTCTCAAAACATTCTCTCTCTAAACTCTATTGAAGAATAAAGAAAAAGCTCAAGATTAGGGTTCAAGCTCCAAGATTTTCACTCCAATTTCGTGGGAAAACATCAATTAAGGTATGGGGACTTTGATTCATGGAGCACTTTTCTCCATGAAGCCCTTCAACTCTGGATTTCGAAATTGGTATATTGTTCAAAAACTTGGGTTTCTATTCCAACCATGGGTTCTTCGTAAAAATGATTTTATTATATTAATTGCATTATAATATGGATGATTTGATGTTTAATGGTGATTTTCATTGTAAAATTTCCCTTGAACCCATGAACACCCCCATGACCCCAATTTCAAGTATTGTGATGGGTGTATTGATGCAAGATGACTACTATGAATTGTTTCTATGTGAATTTAGTTATTGAATCTTGTTTTGTTCATGCCTATTTTAGTATCTTTAGGTGTAATTGTGAGACATAATTCATGACCTTGAAAGGGGTAAATTGCTAGGGTTTGTACATGTTGAGGGAAGATGTGTATAACCTATTGATTCACTTAGAAAGTAAATCTCCTATGACTAATAGGTAAAGTATGGTATTGTTGAAAGCTTGTTCTTCCCTTACCCTTATACTTGATGATGTATGAGTAGTCTAGGATGATGATTATGTATTGCGTTGATTGAAAGTTTATTTCTCATGAAAACACTATGAATGAAATGTGAAAGTCCTACTCACACACTAATGTTGATTCTAAGGTTGGAAGTACATCACCTTTAACAAATCTATGAGCTACTTTGATGGATTGTATTGAATGAGGGATATAGCATTCCTTCACACATGTAAATGCAATTCAAGACGTAATCATATATAATTTGGGAAATAATGCTTAGCACTGAGTGGATATGGACAATGATGTAAAGGCCCTCCTGCCAATGCAATAGTGAGGGTCATCCAAAGTGAACTCATGAGATGGAAGCCCCTCCGCCAATGCAATAGGGCGGGTTTCTAGAAGCAATCTCCCTATCCCGTAACTATGTGCCAACATAGGACTTAGCTAGTGTATCCACCTAGACACTAATACATTTAGTCCTACCTTAGGCAAGTAGGACACCTTCTTTCGGTGTGGGGTTACACGACACCGGATTACATGTAGCTCACATGGTCTATGTCGGTTATGGCTATTCTTCCTTAAATGAAAGATAATAAATGAGACATGAACTACGCTATAACTTCTTGGTGAGTTTACTTAGTAGGAGTGGGGGTATGAGACTTCACTTCCACATTGCACAAGTAGACTTAGTGGGATGTTGTAGGATGGTTCCTTTATAAAGTGATGAGATTCAAATGTATGCATGTGTATTGAATGGATAGTTGTTGTGAATGACTTTCCTTGTATTCAAGTAATGTACATGACTATTTCTCTAAATTGTGATTAATGATTATGATGAGGTTTAAAGATGATGTGCATGACCAAGGTAGCTTCAAGGGGGGTGCTTAGTAGGGTTGGTATTATGGTATGCCAACCATACATTGCATAAGTGTTCCTTAGAGGTTGTTGAGGTGTTGATATTATCATGTAATGAGTGTAAGTGTGATTATGGCTTGTATGTATGTTGTAAATGCAAGTTGTTTTCTAAACTTGGCAAAGGCAAACTTTTCAAATGAAAATGTCCTTTTTATCATATTTAATGATTTTATGCATGTTTCCATACTTAGTACATATTATGTGCTAACCCTTTCTTTCTTCTACATCTTAATGAGTGTAGGTTCCGGCTAGGTGACTTTTACTCTCTCATTTGAAGAAGACTTGGATTGCTTTCTCCAAGTAGTGGTGAGTCCTCAAGTTCAAGGATGGGATTTCCTATTTCTTAGTTCATTTTGTATCTCGTATATTGAGACTTTTTGTTGATGTAAAGGGCTAAGTCCCAAACTTTGTATTCTTATGTTTTAGATGGTGTATGAGAAAAAGTCTAGATTTCCTATTACTTTGTTTTATGAAAAGTGAAGTTGAACTTTGATTGCAAAGTTTTAAATTTTCTGCATTATTTTATATATCTTGTGTAATGATGATGCTAGAGGCTTGTATGAGACCCCTTCGGGGTCAAGTACGCCATGTTATGTCTAGGGGGTACTCTCGGGTCGTGACAAACTTGGTATCAGAGCATAAGGTTTTGAGAATAATATTTAGGTTGATGTCTCATGCATCGTGTCTAGTAGAATTTTGTTCATGAGTGTGAAGCGCGCCACACTTATGAATAAGAGGCTATAAGATGTTTAGGAACATTCCCTTCTTTCATTACTCTGTAGTCGTGCTTTGGAGTTCTAAGTCTATGAAGTCCTTTTCTCTAACCCTTCTCTTGTGATTATAGGAGATGAATACAATAAGGGCGAACTTAAGAAGAAGCGTAGAAGAGATGGTGAATGAGAGAATTCCTCCCCAAGGTCCTCAAGATCCTCAAGGCCCTCAAGATCTTCAAGACCCTCAAGATCCAAATGATGAAGCGGTCATGTCTAATGTTGAGATAAGGGGGGTCTTTCAAACTTTGACCCAACTCATGATGGTTCAAACTCAAGCCGTCACCACTCAAGCTCAAGCCCTAATGGCTCAAACCAATCGAGAAATTAGGCCCCGGGTAGAACCCAATGTGATTACCATGGCCTCACGGTTGAGAGATTTTACTAGGATTAACCATCCTATCTTCTTGGGTTCCAAAATGAATGAAGACCAGCAAGAGTTCTTGAAGGAGGTCTATAAGATAGTGGAGGCTATGGGGGTCACCTCTATTGAGAAAGTCGAGTTGGCCAGGTATCAATTGAAAGACGTGGCCCAAGTGTGGTACACACAATGGAAGGACAGTAGGGCTATAAGAGTGGGTCCCATAAGTTGGGAAGTATTCAAGAAGGCCTTTCTTGATAGGTTTTTCCCCCGTGAGAAGAGGGAAGCCAAAGTTGAGGAATTCATCAACCTTCACCAAGGAGGTATGAGTGTCCAAGAATACTCTTTGAAATTCACTAAGTTGTCCAAATATGCCCCCTCTTAGGTTTCTAATCCAAGGGATGAGATGAGTCACTTTGTCACCGGTGTGTCCGATTATATTGAAGAAGAGTGTCGAGTGGCAATGCTCCATGACAACATAGATATCTCAAGGTTTATGGTTCATGCTCAACAAGTTGAGGAATCAAGGCTTAGGAAGAAGAGTAGAGACGTAAAGAGGACAAGGTCCGATGATGGTAATTCTTCTAAGGGCAAGTTTGAGGGTCAAAGTGGACTAAGGTTCAAGAAGACGTTTTCCATCCAAGGCTCCTCCAATGCTTCAAGACCCAACAAATATAGGGTGTCTAACCCTAAGCCTCAAGGAGGCAATAGGGGTGGATCTTCCATGGAGAGACCTACATGTGCCAAGTGTGGTAAGAAACATGAGGGGAAGTGTCTTGCCGGAATGGGTGTGTGATATGGATGTGGCAAAAGTGGACATCAATTGAAAGATTGTTCAACTCATGCGGCCAAGGGAAAAGAGGGTAACCAAGCTACACTAAGTGGTTCTAATGCCGATGTTCCCAAGAAGAATCGCTTTTATGCTCTCCAATCTAGAAGTGATCAAAAAGGGTCCCCGGACGTTGTTACAGGTATGTTACAAGTATTTTCAATTAATGTTTATGCATTATTAGACCCCGGTGCCTCTTTATCTTTTGTTACTTCTTTTGTGGCTATGAAATTTGAAGTGTCTCCCGAATAGTTAAAAGAACCTTTTTCCGTGTCTATCCCGGTAGGTGATTCGATTATACCTAAAAGAGTGTATAGGATATTTCCTATCTCTTTATCTCATAGAGTCACTTTGGTTGATTTGATAGAATTAGATATGCTGGACCTTGATGTCATCTTGGGAATGGATTGGTTGCATGCTTGTTTTGCTTCCATTGATTGCACAACTCGGGTAGTAAGTTTCAACTTCCTAATAAACCCATTTTCGAATGGAAGGGGGAAACTCAATCCTTAGAGGTTAATTCATTTCATGTCTAAAGGCTTGTAAAATGATTTTTAAGGGTTGTATCTATCATATTGTGAGAGTTAAGGACATTGAGTCCGAGACTCCTCCTTTAGGGTCGGTCCCCGTAGTAAGGGAATTTTCGAAAGTCTTTCTCGATGACTTGCCCAGAATCCCTCCCGAACGGGAAATAGACTTCGACATTGATTTTTTTCCGGATACTGAACCCATATCAATTCCCCATTACCGGATGGCTCCGGCCGAGTTAAAAGAATTAAAGGCCCAACTCAAAGATTTACTAGACAAGGGTTTCATTCATTCAAGCATATCCCCATGGGGTGCTCCGGTATTGTTTGTGAAAAAGAAGGATGAGTCCTTTAGGATGTGTATCGATTACCGCTAATTGAAAAAAGTCACTATAAAGAATAAGTACCGTCTCCCTAGAATTGTCGGTTTGTTTGACCAACTCCAAGGGGCGAGTTATTTTTCAAAAATTGACTTTAGGTCGGGCTACCACCAACTTAGGGTGAGAGGGGTTGACATCCCTAAGACGGCCTTCCAAACAAGATATGGTCACTATGAATTCCTAGTCATGTCTTTTGGTCTAACAAATTCCCCGGTGACATTCATGTATCTAATGAATAGGATATTTAGGCAATATCTTGATTCGTTTGTGATTGTATTTATTGATGATATTTTTATCTATTCGAGGAGTGAGGATGATCGTATGAAGCATTTGAGGATAGTATTGCAAGTCCTTAAAGACCACCAATTATATGCTAAGTTTAGCAAGTGTGAGATTTTGCTAAGTTCGGTTGCTTTCCTTTGTCATATTGAGTCGGGCATGGGTATAGAGGTTGATCCAAAGAATATGGATGTGGTCAAGAGTTGGCCTAGACCTTTAACTCCTACTGATATTGGAAACTTTTTGGGTTTGTACAGTTACTATAGGACGTTTGTTAAGGATTTTCCCTCTATCGCCTCTCCATTAACGACCTTAACTCAAAAGAAAGCAAAGTTTGTGTGGTCAGAGGCTTGTGAGGTGTTGACCTTATCGGAGGGTACCGATGGGTTTGTGGTTTATTGTGACGCTTCTCGAGTGGGTTTGGGATGTGTCCTAATGCAACATGGTAAAGTGATTGCCTATGCTTCAAGGCAACTCAGGATGTTTTGGCAGTGAGGGCTAACTGACTCTATAACTAATGTCTTAACGGATGTCCAAGAAATTTTTTTGCAAAAATGAGCTTGTAATTCCAGAAAACCAAAAAGTCCATGGACTATAACACATGAAAATCGGTAAAATAGGGGGTTTAACTGATCTGGGACTCGTTCGACCTTGAAAATAGGACTTTTTGGCCATGAGAGCCGATTGGCTCTATAGCTAAGGTCTTAAAGGACGTCCACGAAAATGTTTGGATAAAATGAGGTCGGAATTCCAGATCACCAAAAAGTCCATGGACTATAGCACACAAAAATCGGTAAAATGGGGGGTTTACCTTCTCTGGGGATCGTTTGACCATCAAAATGGGACGTTTTGGTCGTGTGGCCAATTGGCTCCAAAGCTAAGGTCTTAACGGACGTTCACCAAAAATTTTGTTAAAAATGAGGTCGAAATTCCAGATCACCAAAAAGTCCATGGACTATAGCAAATGAAAATCGGCAAAATATGGGGTTTACCTGCTCCGAGGATTGTTTGACCTTGAAAATGGGATGTTTTGGCTGTGAGGGCCAACTGGCTCCATAGATAAGGTCTTAACGGACGTCCATGAAAAATTCCGGCATAAATGAACTCGGAATTCCAGATCTCCAAAAAGTCCATGGACTATAGCATACGAAAATCGGCAAAATGGGGGGTTTGCTTGCTCCGGGGTACGTTTGACCTTGGAAATGGGATGTTTTGGCCGTGAGGGCTAACTGACTCTATAACTAATGTCTTAACGAATGTCCACGAAAACTTTTTGCAAAAATGAGCTCGAAATTCCAGATCTCCAAAAAGTCCATGGACTATAGCACACAAAAATTGATAAAATGGGGGGTTTAACTGATCCGGGACTCGTTCACCCTTGAAAATGGGACTTTTTGGCCATGAGGGCTGACTGGCTCCATAGTTAAGGTCTTAAAGGACCTCCACGAAAACTTTTGGCAAAAATAAGGTCGAAATTCCAGATCACCAAAAAGTCCATGGACTATAGCACACAAAATTTGGCAAAATAGGGGGTTTACCTGCTCTGGGGATCGTTTAACCATCAAAATGGGATGTTTTGGTCTTGAGGCCAACTGGCTCCAAAGCTAAGTTCTTAACGGACGTTCACAAAAATTTTTGTTAAAAATGAGATCGGAATTCCAGATCACGAAAAAGTCCATGGACTATAGCAAAGGAAAATCGGCAAAATGTGGGGTTTACCTGCTACGGGGATCATTTGACCGTGAAAATAGGATGTTTTGGCCGTGAGCGCCAAACTGGCTCCATAGATAAGGTCTTAACGGACGTTCATGAAAAATTTCGGTGTAAATGAGCTCGGAATTCCAGATCTCCAAAAAGTCTATGGACTATAGCACACGAAAATTTACAAATTGGGGGGTTTACGTGCTCCGCGGCTCGTTTGACCTTGAAAATGGGATGTTTTGGCTGTGAGGGCTAACTGGTTCTATAAATATTGTCTTAACGGACGTCCACAAAAAATTTTAGCAAAAATGAGCGCGGAATTTCATATCACCAAAAAGTCCATGGACTAGCACACGGAAATTGACAAAATAAGTGGGTTTACCTGATCCTGGGGTAGTTTGGCCTTCAAATTGGGATGTTTTGGCTGTGAGGGACAACAGTATCCATATCTAAGGTCTTAATGTACATCCACGAAAAATTTTGGCAAAAATTAGTTCGGAAATCTAGATCACCAAAAAGTCCATGGACTATAGCACACGAAAATTGGTAACATGGGAGGTAAACCTGCTCCGGGGCTTGTTTGACCTTGAAAATATGACGTTTTGGCCGTGAGGTCCAACTAGCTCCATAGATAAGGTCTTAATACATCTCCATGAAAAATTTCGGCAAAAATGCGCTCGGAATTTTGAATAACCAAAAAGTCCACGGACTATATCACACAAAAATAGGCAAAATGGGTGGTTTACCTGCACCGGTGTTCGTTTGTCCTTGAAAAAGGGATGTTTTGGCCGTGAGGTCAAACTGGCTCCATAGCTAAGGTCTAAACGGATGTCCACGAATTTTTTTTGCAAAAATGAGGTCGGAATTCCTGATTACCAAAATTTTCATGGACTATAGCACACGAAAATTGGCAAAGTGGGGGGTTTACCTTATTCGGGGGTCGTTTGACCTTCAAAATAGGACGTTTTGGCCGTGAGGGCCAGTTGTTTCCATAGCTAAGGTCTTAATGGATGAGCAAGAATTTTTTTTGCAAAATTGAGATCGGAATTCGAGATCAACAAAAAGTTCATGGATTATAGCACACGAAAAATGGCATAATAAGAGGCTTACTTGCTCTAGGGGCCGTTTGACCTTGCAAATGGGATGTTTTGGCCGTGAGGGCTAAATGGATCCAAAGTTAAGGCCCGAACAGAGGTCCACGAATTTTTTTTGTAGAAATGAGATCGGAACTCCAGATCAACAAAAAGTCCATGAACTATAGCACACGAAAATCGGCAAAATGGGGGGGGTTTACTTGCTTCAGGGCACGTTTGACCTTGGAAATGGGATGTTTTGACCGTGCAGGCTAACTGGATCCATAGCTAAGGTCTAAACGGACGTTCACGAAAAATTTTGGCAAGAATGAGCTCGAAATTCCAGATCACCAAAAAGTCAATGGACTATAGCACACAAAAATCAGTAAAATAGTATTTACCTGATTCGGGGGTCGTTTGACCTTGGAAATGGGATGTGTGGGCTATGAGGGCTAATTGGCTCCATAGCTAAGGTCTTAACGGACATCCACGAAAAATTTCTACAAAAATAAGCTCGGAATTCCAGATCACCCAAAAGTCAATGGAAAATAGCACACGAAAATGGGTAAAACGGGTGGTTTACCTTATCTGAGAATCGTTCGACCTTGAAAATGGGACGTTTTGGCATCATCAAAAAGTTCATGTACTATAGCACACGAAAATTGGTAAAATGGGATATTTACCTGATTCGGGGGTCGTTTGACCTTGGAAATAGGATGTGTTGGCTATAAGGGCTAACTGGCTCCATAGCTAAGGTCTAAACGGACGTCCATGAAAAATTTTGGCTAAAATGAGGTCGGAATTCCAGATCACCAAAAAGTCCATGGACTATAGCAAACAAAAATCGGCAAAATTGAGGGTTTACCTGCGTTGGGGATCGTTTGACCTTCAAAATGGGACGTTTTTGTCGTGAGGTCAACTGGCTCTATAGCTATGGTTTTAACGGACGTCCACGAAAATTTTTGTTAGAAATGAGGTCGAAAATCCAGATCACCAAAATGGGGGTTTACTTGATAAGGGGATCGTTTGACCTTCAAAATGGGAAGTTTTGGTTGTGAGCGCCAACTTGCTCCATAGCTAAGATCTAAAGGCATATCCATGAAATAGTTTAACAAAATTGAGGTTAGAATCCAGATCATTAAAAAGTCCATTGACTATAGCACACGATAATCAGCAAAATGGAGGGTTTATCTGCTTCAGGGATTGTTTAACCTTGAAAATGGGACGTTTTGGTCGTGAGGTCCCACTGCCTCCATAACAAAGGTCTTAACGGACATACATGAAAAATTTCAGCAAAAATGAGCTCGGAATTCCAGATCTCTAAAAAGTTCATGGACTATAGCACACAAATATCAGCAAAATAGGGGGTTTACCTCCTCCGGGGTTCGTTTGATCTTGTAAATAGGATGTTTTGGTCGTGAGGCGCAACTGGCTCCATAGTTAAGGTTTAAACGGACGTCCACGAAAATTTTCTGCAAAAATGAGGTCGAAATTCCAGATCACCAAAAAGTCCATGGACTATAGCACACGAAAATTGGCGAAATGGGGGATTTTCCTAATTCGGGGGTCGTTTGACCTTCAAAATGGGATGTTTTCGCCGTGAGAGCCAACTGTCTCCCTAGCTAAGATCTTAATGGATGTCCACGAAATTTTATTGCAAAAATGAGATAGGAATGAAAGATCAGCAAAAAGTCCATGGATTATAGCACAAGAAAATCGGCATATTGCGGGGTTTACCTGCTCCAGGGGTCGTTTGAACTTGAAAATGGGATGTTTTGGCCGTGAAGGCTAACTGGCTCCATAGCTAAGGTCCTACCAGATGTCCAAGAA
>JAJOOH010001925.1:0-25671 GCA_029582605.1 Solanum gracilifrons | reverse complement strand
CACACTTTATATAAATATAAATATAAATATTATATATATATATATACCTATGTATATATAGAGTTTCCGTCGAAGTTCAGGGGTGGCGTGGCACCCCCACACCCCTTAATAGATCCGCCTCTGCTCCCAATCTCTCTCCAACCTCTAAATGTAGCTACGAATCGTAATTAACAAACTACAACTATAGAGCCTAATTAAGTTATTTTTAGCGGCTGTTTGCGAAATTTCCTCTAAAATAAAGGGGAGGAAAGAAGATTATGAGATGAGATCCAAACTTACAAGAATCACAGCTTTAATGTGGTCATTTGTGATTGGACATTCAAGTTCAGCGTCCTCCATAACCTTAAGTAAAACATCAACCAGATCTTCACCTCCAAATTGATCACCAATTCCCTTATTTCTATTTGCTTTATTTTCAAGATGCTCCTTTAAGATGTCTTCCATAATTTCATCGACCTTTTTATGGGCATTCATCAATCTAGATTCCGCACCACTCAGTTTGTGAAGTAATTTCCAAGAAGGAAACAAATCAGTCACACAAAATCCTGACGCTAAGATCAATATATCCTTCAACAATTTTATAAACTCATCTCGATCTTTGAACATTTTCCCAAATGCTGCACTACAAGTGACAGAATTGGTAAACCAAAAGATTTTTTCTGTCATGTTAATCGGAGAATCCCTCGTAGAACGAATCGATGAAATGAGACTTGAAATCTCATCTTTTCGAATCGTACTAAAGGACTTGACCATCTTTGCACTAAAAAGTTGTACCTTACAAACTTTACGCATTTGTTTGCAGTAATTATCATATGGACTAAATACAATGTCTTTATTATTGTAAAATATGATGGTTGTGGACGTAGATTATGGCCTATCAGCAAAGGCGAGATCGTGAGTTGTTAGAAGCTCTTTTGCAATAGTAGATGATGATATGATCACAACAGGAATTTCCCCAAGTTGTAAGTACATGAGAGGACCATACCTTTGTGCTAAATTTCTAAGATTAGGATGCAAATGTCCTCTTCCAATCAAGTGATGTAGACTTCCAATAAAAGGAAGTCTCCATGGACCTGGAGGCAACCTTGTTTGTTTTTAGTTTTTACTAAGGAGAATGAAAAAGAAGGAGAAGAAGAGAAGCAAAGAAACTATGGTAAAAAGGGAAGAGTACATTTTCACTAAGAAACAGATGTTTGTGATGAATGTTGCTTTAACTAATTTTAGCTGCTTTTATAAGGCTTGTCCAATGAGTACTTGATTGATACTCCCTCTGTCCCATTTATATGTCATCCTTTTTTATAAATAGTTGGACCATAATACTTATCATTTTATAAAATTTATGCATAAATTACCATATTTTGCCTATTATATCCTTGATAGAATAGTTAATTGATCTTGTCATTTATTAATAAAGTTGACTTAAGAAAACATTAAATAAGGGTAGAAGGGTAAAGTTACATCATTTCTTAATGCAAGTACAAAGGAACAAGGTGACATATAAAGTGGGATGGAGGGAGTAATTTTAAAGAGTTAATAGTTAAAAATCTCTTTAAACTTGGCACACTTTATTAAATGCACACCTAAATTATGAGAAGTCTTAATTATTATCACAAATCAAATATGGATTTTTGGAATTATTTAACCCCTAAAGTCTCTTTAAACTTGGCACACTTTATTAAATGCACACCTAAATTATGAGAAGTCTTAGTTATCCTCTCGAACATTGATTTTCGAAATAAAATTTACATATTTGAAAACTACATATAAAGTACTATAACTAAGTCACAATAATTGATAATTCAGAATATTTAAAAGATATATAAAAAAATTATACTTAAAGAAAGATCACTTAAAATTTCGAAGTTCGAAAGATGCCAAATAAATTAAAACAAAGTATTTTTCTTTTTACATAAAAATCTTTAACTTAAAGTTTATTACACAAAATATTGATCCTTAAAGTTGGCCAAGAAATTGGAAAAATAGAAGTATGAAAAACACAAGGGAGTGACTGTCTAGCTGTGAAACATACAGTAGCATTTTTAGTTTGATATAGATTATGTATAGAACAATAACAAGGTTCTTGAAATTCCATTGTTATATTTTCTAATTTTATTATTATTTTGTGATTTATATTATTACACCTATCCTTTTTTATTTTCATAGCAAGGTTGGCAGACCCTCCTACAAATATCATAGACAGTGGGTTTGCAATTCACTTCCAATTGTTATTTGTAATAACCCACATGTCTAATCTAGGGGTGGCTTAAGTATATTCGTGATCCAAAGCTAAAATCAAATGAAAACCTTAAATTATTTTTATTCTTTTATCTAATTTTTTATATTCAATTCATTTAATTTTTTTAAAATATAGTATTATAGATATGAAAAAAAATTCAAATAATTTTTTTCTTTTATATGAAAAAAATTACATTTTCTATAAATAATATTCAATATATTTTTTTAAAGAAAAATATCTAAAATCTATTATTACTGCAGAAAACGAAGCCCCTCAAATATGGGTTCCTAAGACACTTGCTTTTTTTGCCAAGCCTGTAGAGTCAGTCCTGGTCTAATCCTATGCATTTTCTACATGTGTAAAGCAACTCTTAGAATGTATTTAAGAGTTTCTTCAAAAATCTCCCCCCCTATATTCTTCTTAGGTGTGATGCATCATACAAATTTAATAATTAATTTTAAACATCATTAGTAAGAGTTTCCTTAAATTTAATTTTATAAGATATTACATTGTTTGAACACATATGGTTAAATATCTTGTTTATATTCTGATAGAAAAAAGTAGCAATTAAAATTCATTAAAATTATATTGTGAAAAAAGAAATATATGTACTCTTCATTTCAAAATAAGAGATATTTTTAGCTTGGACATATTCTCTTAAGAAACTAATCATTCTTAGAAAATAAGGAGTGTTTTTATATACTAACTTACCTCTAATCGAAGAAAGGTTAATTAATGGTCCTTGATCAAGGGTAAATACGTGCTACATTTTCTTTTTTTCTTAATCAAGATTTTATTCCACCGGATTTTCCCGGTAAGGTTTTTAATAAGGCAACAAATAATGTATATTGCTACAATTTTTCTTTCACTATTTTTTTTATATGGACATTCAAAGAGAAGTGTTGTAAAATGGATGTCCACATTAATATATTATGTGATGTAAGATAAATATACACACAATATGTTAAGTGTTGTATACTAGTTAACATATGATATACTTGATGCCCAAAGTATATACATGGAAAATAAATATCTCATGTATCACACTTGATGCCCGTATATATACACTTATATATACATCATCTTCTTGTAACAAAGAGAGAATCAAGAACAAGTAAAATTAAAATATTAAACATACTATTTCTCATCCATCTATCATGTTATCTTAGCATTGATACTTGTTCCTTTTTATAACGATGGTGTAATTGTTTCTCTTTGTACAAATACCTTTGGGTTCTCGAATTGGAGTTTAAATGGTCTCGTGGGCTTTAGCAGTCCATAGCTTCATAAGGCTTATGGGCTAGACATAACATACAACTCCTATGGGCTATCAAGTAGTTCCTGAAAATCAAGAATTTGGTACGTAAAAAATAGGAATTATGAAGTAAATTGTATAGTAAAGTCGAGAATTCTTCAAATTCATATTTATATATATAATTAATGAATTTAATTGTGTTTCGCGCGAAGTGAATGCTCATTTTATAAATTTTCTACGAATTAAAAAGTCAACTTAATTTTAATATTATAGTTCTTTTAAGAATTTTTTAATATTATAAAATATAAAAAATATTGTTAACACGAAGGAGTCAGTTGGTGCGAGACATAAGATATAATAATCTCACATTAAAATATAGAATTATTTTATCATGTATTTGGATGGAGGTATAAGGTATTTATACCATAGTGATGGGTAGTGGCGTAGCTACCCTTATAGTTGGACACCCTTTGTCGGAAAATTATATCGTATATACAAGTAAAATGATGAATAAAGTGGATAAATAACATATTTTGGACACCCTTGACACAACAATATGATGTAGCCTAGTGGTATTAGGCGCCTTGAAAGTGTAAAGACACACAAATTCAAAAGTGTGTGTGTTGAAATCTCACTAGTAGCAATTTTTTTTTTCACTTTTTAAGAAGAGCAGGTTCACTTTAGCACATGGACACCTTCCATCACTGGTGATGGAATAAGTTATCTCATATACATGATGATATTACTTATCCCGAGATAATTAATCTCAAGATATAACTTATTTCCAACCAAAACTTGGTAGATACGATGATTGCATGTATGTTCATTCATTATTTGTTGGGTCCGTTTGTGTACGGTGACATTCTATGACAAAAATGACTTATAACTCTATGATGTAGCACGATTTAAAATTGGATTATATCAACACTTCTTTTTTTGGAAGGGTTTGTCTTCTTCCACTCTTTTGGCTTGATCTATATATTTGAAGAAGTTAAAAAAAAATATGTGAAGGAGGCATGTCACATGTGGATAATTGTATGATAGATAATAATAAATCTAAACTTGTCACAATGTGACTTGATCTTGAGTATTGATTAGAAAGAAAACAAAATACTTTGAGAAACAACTTAAAATAACTGGGTGTATGAATAGCATCTCATATAATAATTTTTAAAAATACGCATAAAATGTGAGGATAATATTAAAATTATGACATATTCAAGAAAAATTGTATAAATTTTACCAAAAAATATAAAATAAAATAAAATATATCAGTTAGAAATATTTTTAAAATGATTGAGCCCTAACATATCCTCAATCCTATCTATGGAGGCAAAAACTATTGGTGCCCCCTTGATAGGGGCCTATTTCAAATTGACCCTAAATTGTATGGGGGGATTTTGAACAATGATGACTATTGATGTAAGTAAGCCCAACCTTATGCAAAAGAATCCAGGCAAGGAAACTTCCAAGCTCTTTCCTAGATATAGCATTAATTCATTCTTTAATATTTATTTAAAACAAATTAAAAATAAAAGTAATTAATTCAAATGAATTGATTAGAATAATAACTAGAAAAACAAAACTTTAAAGAGTCAACTAGCTCCTGAGCCTTTTGATGAACAAGAGTCAGTTAATCTAAGGCAAATTCTTTTGAGCTAAGTTTGAGTTCGAATAGTTCGGGTGATTGATGCTCAAATCATTTGTAAAGATCGAATCGAAAAAAAATACGATTTATTGGATTATATTAAATCAATGTTTGTAGCTTTTTTATTGGGTTATCGATTTGGTTTTTGATTAATGATTAAATTGATAATCCAATAAGATTATATTATAATTACTATTTTAATCCTAATTATACAATGGTGATTTTAATATTTTACCAATTATATTTCTTAAATTTTACACAAACTAGCCTTTTTGTCTCTCTATTGTGACACTTTCTCTCTTCTCGACACAAACTAGTATTACCTTCTCTTTACTCAATTTTAGATTTGGTTGTGACAAAAACATACAATTAATGTTGTTTCCACAATTTATTGCACAAGTCTTTAGAAAGAATTCCATTTGAGTTGCACTTCTATTCTAGCTATTATTTTTATTTTATGAATGTCGTGTATATATGATTATATGAGCATTTTTCTTATCAGTTAAACTAAAAAAATCGACCGTTGAGGACCAAAAATCGACTAACAAAAAATCAATAATAAATATCTTATTAGTTTGATTATCAATTCAGTATGTTCACAAATTAAAAATCAATAAATCAAACTGTTAATATGTAAAACCGAATCGAGCGATTGATCGATTTACACCTTACAAACCACACATCACTAGCAAAACACATCGTCGATTTGCCTCCTACATATTTTTAGCTTTGTAGGCCCATTTCGTAGTGATAATAACTTCTAAAACTTTCGCAAAAAAATCCAGACAAGGAAATTTCCAAGATCCTTCCTAAATATAACACTCAATCTTTCTTCCTCATTTCAAAATAGATAAACATTTAAGTAAATTATTGCACCAATCCATAAAATTCTAAATTAATGACTGGAAATATGATGAAGTGACAATTATGATAAAATATAAAATAGTGTTATAATGGTATCAAATTACATTAGTTTGAATATTTGTTGAGAATTAATTGTTATATTATAGTGTAAAGTGTACATGAATGGTAATTATATTGAAGCATCCTTCAAAAAGAAAAAAAGCACTTTGGAGTTTGGACCTATTGAGCTTTCTAAAGCTTCTCATGACCTTATGTTGTGTTAATCTAAATTAATTGAAATCTTAAAGCGGACAGCAAATACAAATGATAATAAAAAAAGACAAATGCCAATTGTCAATGAATTGTATCTTGTTAATTTGCAGCTTAATTCCAAGAGTGTACCTTCTTGAAAGTTCAATATGATCACCCTATGAATGTAATATGTAAAATATTATTTTCATCGACATACTTCCAAAGTGTGTAGAATATTCCAAATTAATTAAATCCAAGATATATTGTTTTCAAACTTACTGATGCTCATTTGAAAATATCCACTAAATTTCTGGTATATGTTTTCCAGAATAGTAAAGTTTTTACATATTTAAAAAAAATTCAATAAGATAAAAAATAATTTAGCTATCTTTTTGTTTCTTGATTTATAATATCTTGAGATCTATAAATTGTCTAAATAAAATAGAAAAACATACACACACGCACATTTTAAAAAAGAAAAGAAAAAATGTGTATTGAAATTACTTTAATCTTTGATATCTAACTCCATTGACAAAATTTTATTGGGGAAACACAGACACACACACAAAAATGGAATTAATAAAATATAATTAAGGAGTGTAATATTTTAAGAAAAGTTTCTCTCATTGACCCTCAAGCTCATGCATGGGACACGCATTGTAGAAATTACCAATATTAATGTCTTGTCATAATGTCATTTAATTATTAACCTCTCAATTACTACACGCAACTTATTTCAATTTTTTTTTTTAATTAAACCCTGCCTAATAATAGTTGTCCACTATTGATTTGGCACACCCATTTATAAACTATAAATATAAGGATAATTTTATTATATCACCCTTTAAATATAATAAATACAATATCCCGGAAAATGTAATAGGAAAATGACTATAATTAATGATAAGAGTAAATTAGGAACTAAGTGTAAAATTATTCATTGATTTCATAAAGTAGACAAGTATTGTTGGACATGCCAAAATAGTATAGTAGACAACTATTGTTGGACGGAGAGTAATTTGTCATTAGGTGGAGAGCAATGGAAAATCCCATTAAAACAAAAAAAAAATAAGGTGCTTAATTAGACGTATATGGCATTTATTGATGACATTTTATTTAGACATTCTTTAATGGAACACCTTGCCGCTTAATAAAATATTTCAATTAGATATATTCATTCAAATTTTGAAGGAAAAAAAATCATCTATTACGTATGTATAGTTAAGATAATCACATAAAATATGTCATTTTCTTTAATTATATGCATTAACTTCAAATAGAAACTGTACAATTTATTGAGGAGAATGTGTATAATAAAAGGAGATAATATTCTATATGGTTAATTTAACTACCTAGCAGATGAATGAAAACACATGCAAATGTTTTTCCAAAATTTTAATAAAAAATGTTTAATCAAAATATTTTGTTAAAAGTTGAAGTGTTCAATTAGAATAAAACTTAATTCGATTGTCTAACTGAAATATCATGACAAAATGTATTTAGCCATTTATTGAACATTTCTTTTGATCACTGTCACAGAAATGAAACTCAATATCTCGCATTAGCAAGCTTAGTTTAATTACTTGTTTAAGACTGTCAAATTAGATTGCACGAAATGAGAGCTACATAAATCATGAAAAGTTCGAGTCTTGGGTATGGAGAAAATCATGTTGAGACCATCACCCTTAAATGTACCCTACAATGCATGATTTAAATTTAATCAGAACTCCAATATGAGCTCTGACTAAGAAAAATTTAGAAAAAAGTAGTTCTTCATTACTACCGGGCGGGTGCATAATGTACTAGTTTGATCCAACAAGAATAGATTTTGGCTTACCCTTTCCTTTTTACTACTCCCTCCGTCCAACAATAGTTATTCACTATATTATTTTAGTATGTCCAATAATACTTATCCATTTTATGAAATCAATGGATAATTTTACACTTAGTTCCTAGTTTACCTTTATCATTAATTATAATAATTTTTTATTATATTTTTTAAGACATTATATTTATTAGTATATTCAAAGGATGATATGGTAAAATTATATTTTTATTTATAGTTTCTTAAGAAGTGCGCAAAGTCAATAATGAACGAGCATTATTAGGGAGAGATTAATAAAAAATAGGTTTGAAACCCTTTTCCAAGATAGGCTTAATTAGTTTTTGATTTAGTTGCTTTAACTTTATAATACTCCATACTATTTCTTTTATATAAATTAGAGCTCAAACTTACCATATGCCTCAATTAACTAATTGTTAAATTTGTTCGTGAAATATGTACGCCATTTCAGAGTTCAATTCCCAGGTCTTCATCATTCATCTGTTTTTTTGTTAACAGACCAATATATGCACCTAAAAAAAAGTATACTTTAAGAAATACCAAAAAAAATAAAAATGTCAGGTCTCATTTGTTTGGTCTTAATAAAATATTAATACTAATTATTCAAACTCAAGTCCTTCTATTTTAAATTTTAAATTTTAAATTTTAAATCTTTTTTTAATGTTACAAATTGCCTATGTGCGTTTAATTGTGATAAGTCAGTAAAGCTGTGTAGCACTTTGCAGTATCGTGAGGTTGAAGTCAAAGGTATTGAATACTACTTTTAATTATTATGTTGCATTTTTTTAAAAATAATTTAATTTATTTTTAAAGTTAAATTATATTACATTAATTTGATATTTTAAATAAAAATTTAGATATTTAAAAATTGTATGAAAGGTACTATAAATTGCATTTTTTTTTGTATATCAATATAATGAAAAAATTACATCATAAAATATTAGTCATACTTATAATTTGACTCTAAAATAAATCATGACAATTAAAAATGAACAGATTGTATAATATAATGGTAAATTAATAGAGTGGTGGAAATAAATAAGGATTCAGACGTGTGACCGCTCCCTTTATATATGAACCATTCTTTACCACTGCTTTATTTAAAGCTTCAAACACCTTCCCTTCCTCTCTTTTTTGGTGTGTTAAGCAAACTCATGAATGTTTGTAACTACATGATATCACAAATAGACACCTTAACTAGTTGGATTGATCACAAACACAAGGTTAGCTCTCAAATTCATGCCTAATTTCTTTACAATCTTCATATGAGTATATTTTTTTGATGATCAAGGTGTCTCGGCCCAGCTTTTACGCAGCTCGACTAATTGTTATATTATTTCATCTTTTGAGCTTATTTCCTGTGTTTTGATAAGGATGAGTTAATTTGTGTAGAGCAGTTATAATCAAGTAATTTTCTATTTTAATGTTGATCTTCTCGCTCTGTTTTATTTTTTTTTCTTGTATTGAGACAGTTGTAAAATCAGGGGAAGGGCATCGAAATTTCGGGTTTCAATTCACGTGACACACTTTAAATTTTAAGTCCATTTTAAAAAATAACACTTCTAAGTTTGATAAGTAATCAATAATTAACTTTGCCGTTCCTATTTTATCTGATTTACTGCACAAATTTTAGAAGTCTTTCATTTATTTTATAGAATTTAATACCAATTCAAGTCTTATAAAATTCTTCATTTATTTTTAAAAATTTAATATCAATTCAAGTTATGTCACATAAGTTGAAACCAGGAATGGAGTTTTAGAAAAGGAAGATAGTATATATCTTGTTGGGATGTTATAGAAACAAGACCTGGAAAACTCTGCTTTGTCCCAATGGGCTATTCTTCTCTGCTAGTTTCTTTACTCATGCTCTTTTTACAATATGTAATTTGATATAGCATGAATTTGGGGTCGTTTGGTTGGGAATAAGTTATAGCAGGATAAGTTGTTTCACCATATATATATATATGGGATAATTTATTCCATCACTAAAGTATAAATGGTGCGATAAATAATTTTAAGACGGTCTAATACCTCCAACCAAACGTAGGATAAAATAGTCCCCTGGATTATTATACCTTTTGCAAGTCACACGTGAATTACGTTTTCAGACTAGTAAGCCATGTTCCTTGTGAACATTTATGAATGTTTACATCTAAATGATATTGTCTTATGCATTTTTCCAGGTTGTTTTCTCCATTTGTAAAAGAGGAAAATATATGTTTATCATTTTATCCTGATCAAGTTCCCTATTAGTGGAGTCACCTCCAGAGCCAACAATGAAGAAGAATAACAACAAGCCCTTAGGAATTCAATTAATAGAGAACATAAATAAGTCGAGCCTATCTTTCAAGACATATCAAGTAATTGTTCTAATTGTGACATTTTTCGCATATACAAGTTACCATGCTAATAGAAAAACTACAAGCATCGTAAAACAAGCACTTGATCCCCAATCCCTTGGCGTTGGTCCGATTTTTCCATGGCAAGGAAATAGTATTCGGAAATCATTTAGAGATGGTTGGTTTCCATTTAATGGCCCTGATGGAGCAACATTGCTCGGTGACCTTGATGTGGCTTTCCTATTTGTGTATGCCATTGGAATGTATTTCTCAGGGCACGTGGGCGATAGGATGGATCTTAGAGTTTTTTTGACCGCGGGAATGTTGGGAACTGGTTTATTCACAGCTCTTTTTGGAGTTGGATATTGGGCAAACATTCATAGTTTCTATTACTATTTTGTCATTCAAATGATTGCTGGATTGTTTCAATCCACTGGATGGCCGTCAGTCGTTGCAGTGGTCGGGAATTGGTTTGGAAAGAAGAAGAGGGGACTTATAATGGGCATTTGGAATGCTCACACCTCTGTTGGGAACATTACAGGGTCGTTAGTCGCCTCAATCTTATTGAAATATGGATGGGGTTGGTCGATGATTGTACCTGGTATCCTTATTGCTTTTAGTGGTGTGGTAGTGTTCCTTTTGTTACCCGTTCATCCCGAATCTGTTGGGGGTAATAAAGATGAAGATGAGGTGTTGTTATCTCCTGGAAAAGAAGACGATGAAGTGAATGAACAACCTCTCTTGAGGTCGAGATCAGACAGAGAAGAGGAATCATGCGCTGTAGGTTTTATAGAAGCATGGAAGATCCCGGGGGTTGCACCATTTGCGCTTTGCCTTTTTTTCGCGAAATTGGTGGCTTACACATTTCTCTATTGGCTGCCTTACTACATTAGCCACGCAGGCATGAATGTTTACTGTTCTATATATTTGTCATGTTAGATATGTTGTTTTCTTAACTCTCTGTTTGTTTTAATGCTACTGCAGCAATAGATGGACGATACTTGTCTAACGAGGAATCTGGAAACTTATCAACGTTGTTTGATGTCGGAGGGGTCATAGGTGGAATCCTAGCAGGTTACATCTCAGATAAGTTGGATGCTAGAGCAATAACAGCAGCTAGCTTTATGTACTGTGTTATCCCAGCTCTATACCTATATCGAAGCTATGGACACATCTCTATGACTATAAACATCATCCTCATGTTGATTGCTGGAGTGTTTGTGAATGGACCTTACGCGTTGATAACAACTGCTGTTTCAGCAGACTTGGGAACACATAGCTCTTTGAAGGGTAATTCACGAGCGCTTGCAACTGTCACTGCTATTATTGATGGAACTGGATCAATTGGTGCTGCAGTTGGACCATTTCTAACAGGTTATATTTCAGCTGATAGCTGGAATGCAGTTTTTGTAATGTTGATGGGATCAGCTTTGGTTGCTGGTTTGTTTTTGACTAGGCTTGTTGTAACTGAGGTGAATGGAAAGATTCAAGAATTGAGGTCTCAAGGATCATCTATGTCTACTAATCTTCAAGTGTGATTGCCATAATATTGTGTGATAATCCAAATACTCAATTTGGATATTATCAGCCTTTTAGTCAGAGGGATAAAAAAGTGGAAATGCTCAAATCAACTCAAGATGAGGATATGAATTCTTCTTCATTTTAGTGGCAAAGATGAAAAGGTGGAAATCCTCAAATTAACTTAAGATTTGTGAGATGGACTCTGAATGGGAGAAAAGTGGTTCTCTTAAGATCATCATCACATATACATGTAAATTTTGTGTGCCTGGAACTTTTTCTTTGTTTGCTACTCCATCCGATTTAATTTATATGTCTGATTTAATTACGAAGATTTAGAACATAAGAAAAACTTTTGAATCTTGTAATTTTAAACTAAAGATATGTTAAATGTATCAAAATGTTATTTAATCTTGTGATCTTTAGCATGTGGGATTAAAAAGTTGTAAAGAAAGGAAAGATGCAACTTTTCAAACGGGTTAAAAGGAAAAGTAAGACGAACAAATTAAATAGAAGGAATACTTCATTTTCAGAAGTAGGATCAGTCAGATATAAAAATAAAACCAGGCTATACAACTACCTAAACCAGAAATCAATTCCTAAATACCAAGGATCAAACAAGGCTATACAACCACTTAAACCAGACATCAATTCATAAATACTAAGCTTACGTCCACCATGTGATATGAAGTCATAAATTTAAATTAACATTTGGATATGTAACTTGAGAGCATGATTTAAAATTTAAAATTGTGATTTCAATAACTGTTTTTAAATGTAAAATTTAACCCATAAGTTTGTGATTTCAATAACTGTTTTTAAATGTAAAATTTAACCCACAAGTTTATATTTTATTAAAAAGGACTCATCATTTTGCAGAAAAGGACTCATACTCGACATGAAAAATTGTTCAATAATTAGTTATTATTATTATTAACTAGTTGATCTTTATAAAACCTAAAATTATGTATATTTGAAAGTTCATAATCATAAATATTTATTTATAAAGGAAACATGAAGATATGCAATTTAGCAATGTGGCGTTTTAAAATACGGTGATATCTTATTTATGAACTACGATTTGCTTATTTGGTAAGATGTATAAGAAATAGAAAAATTAGATTATTCTCATAACTTGTGGGACTTCCAATACAACTTAAAAAGTTTGAATGGCTGTCCAAATCAATCTTATTTCAAATCATGATTTTATATTGCATGTCCAAAACGAGCCCAAACAATCAGCTACAGTAAACAAATCACAAAAAGATGGCTCGTCAAAATTACTTGTTGAATCCAACGGCTAGAGTGTACTTCATGTTTCAATAGGACCCATGTGGATCGAAGGATTTTTTTTTTCCCTACCCGAAATAGTGGCGCTTGTCGATGCAATATCTGGGTTCGAACTACTAAGCTTTGAGTATGTCTATCAAATACATTATCAATTCCAACAAGCATCAGTGGACCATAAAAATATCATTATTTTTTACAGACCAAGTCCAAGGGACACACACATAGTAATGCCATACCATTCAGGTAAAAAAAAACATTGGGACAACATATCCAGTGTAGTCCCATAGAGTACGGGGACCATGGAGTACCGTCTGGGGAGGGTAGAGTATATATATCATGACGTTGTTAATAAACTGTGTTTAAAGGCTGGGAAATGTTAAGAGAACGTATTCACGCTAAAAACTATTTATGCACAGACTATGGAGGATTATGTAGACAATATGTTGCTAAAAGTAACGAGAGATAAAGAGGAACAGTCGAATCTGTGGGGCTAAGGTTACGAGGGAGCACAACCTGAGGTTAAATCCAAGAAACCGTAGGTTATGGGTGGCAACAGGTAAGTTTTTGGAAAATTTATCTCCAAACTCCGAACGAAGAATAAAGACCAAGCTTCGTAAAATTAGTTGGAGCTATCTCGGAAATGCAACTGCTCTGCACCACCAAAGAAGTTCAACGTTAACATAGGGGATAATGGCAATCGTCGATAGAACACTACTTTAAAAGGTCAAGTATTACCAGTGGATAAAGGAAGGCGTTGGGTCTCATAACTTTCTGAAACAATCAATACTACTTCACACGAAACTCTCCTACTTATGGTACTAGATTTTGACAAATTGAACTGAACATGCTAAAACCCATTTGATCTTGATAAATACTATAACCATGTGTACAATTTTAAGACGAGAGCTCCCATC
The DNA here is from genome assembly GCA_029582605.1 of Solanum gracilifrons. Taxonomy (NCBI): domain Eukaryota; kingdom Viridiplantae; phylum Streptophyta; class Magnoliopsida; order Solanales; family Solanaceae; genus Solanum; species Solanum gracilifrons. The sequence goes on along the minus strand of JAJOOH010001925.1, from coordinate 11,533 downwards.
AACTGTTGTGGAGATTAATCTATGGTAATCTTACACTTACATCTGACAATTCAATATGAAAGAGTGAATGACATGCGCATTGATCAGTTAGACTACCATATGGCTTCAAATGCATTAACATTTGACCCAGTGATCTCTTGAAATGAAACAAACAAATAATTTTGGTGAAGTACCAAACGCATGAAATAAAATGATTTTAAGATGTTGGTTTGCAAAAACCAATACATAATTGTCCCACTCCCGCAGAGCTATATAACCACCACCGTAGTTAAAGCAACAAACTACAAGGCCATTTTAAATCTTGCACTCTACTCACATATACTAAGAGCAAAATGTACAAGCTTCACAAGTGGCTTGGCCCCTTTGCCTTTAGGAGTTGCAGCAAAAGAAAGAACACCAACTCAGCAGGAAGTAGACAACGCACCAGATATAGCCGCAATTCCTTATACTATAGTAAGAAAGCATGTAGAACAGTAGAAATGCACTTCTATCATTGATTCTCCCCAATAACTAGACTATAGAATTTAGAATCAATACTTCTAAGTATGTCATTGCCTAAAGAATTTAGATTTCTCCTTTCACAAGTATGCCAAAAAGACCGGATTTCTTACGGCTTGCTATCCTGCAGTAAGTAGAATACTGCAAGAATAGTAGTGATGAGCACACAAGGAAGAGCTTAACTTGTGAAAAATCATTAAAACAAATATGAGGACAATCATTATTTCTTGGGAAGAAAATTTGTGATGACCACATTCTGGGGGAACTTTTTCTAGAACAGATATTCCAAGGAAACGTTTCACAAAGTCATATTCCAGTCTCAACAATTAATGGTGGCAAATTGCTGATTGGAAATAGATAAACAGTGCATGGACATACTGTTTCTAATTGGATAAAAAGAAATATATAAGCTTATATTTACAGTACTATCCTCTGCTAGGTTTCATTGAGCTCTGCCAGTGGCCGAAAACACGATATAAGAAAGCACTTTCATCTCATGACACTCTGAAGTCAGAACCTTAAAAGAGAGTGGAACAACAGAAATATCAGCAAAACAAACTAGCTATTGCTGCATAGTGTGCACATGTTAGGGGTTCCTACTGCAATACTCACAACCCTTAATTACATCAATGACAGAGAAAAACATCAACTTTGCAAGAGTTCATTATTTTGCATCTTGTCAGTTCTTGTATTTATAGTCCCATCAAACAAACATCAGTAGAAATCAAATGTGATTAGCCAATTATACTGTCATAACCTTTGCAAAAGAGTTGTGTTACATTTTTTCCATCAATAAAGACTGCCTAAGGTAGTGAACAAATAATCATATGCCGAGAATGCAACTGATTTGCCAAAGAGATGATCCTAAGATTCTATTCAACACTCAACAAAAATTATATTTACACGAGTAGCATGGGGAGAATACCATCAAAGATTCACTGCTGCAAATCAAATGTGGGTAATAAAGGTTTATGTGATTCATAAGTAAGCATCAAAGTATTTGTGTGAGACCCAAATGAAAGAGCACTGTGTACGTCCAGTGCCAGGTGTAGGTTGGAAAATGATTTTGCATTTTAAATTTCTACTACAACAAGATGACTTATTTATTTGTTTCACGTGGTTGTTGAGGATTGATATAGCCAACCCCAACTAGTCTGGGATTGAAGCACAGTGGTTGCTATTGTCTTCTTTGACATCCTTATCTTCTCCTAGATGAATGTAAAACTCGCCTATTGTTTACAGTACAAATAGTTCTTAGAATTTTTTTGGGAAAATACATAATTACCCTCTCCCGCAACTTTTTCCCTTTTGCTTACTACACACCTAAAATTTGCGAGCATCTTACAACCCCTATAGACTTGTCTAAAGTGGAACTATTATCCCCTTATTTGCTAATGTGGTGCAAAGAGTGTATTAACTCAACTTGAGTCGCATGATGGAAAAAACAAAGATACAGTAGTGAAGCAACCATGCTGAACATAATGGAGAAGAGAACAGTAGCAACAACACATAATAAGATAACCGAAGCAAAGGAAACAATAAGTAATAATAAATTTGAAGAACAATACAGTATCAATGCTATCAAAGGCGTGCTTAAGCCCTAAAGCAAGACTCAAAACGGGTTGAGCATTTCGCCTCACTTAATGTGCGCTTCAATGTTGTCATCAAGATTCTAGGCATACTTTTCCTTGCTAATGAGATATTTCTGAAGACTAAATATTTGATATTTCACTTTATCATAAAAAAAATTCAATTAATTTGTTCATATATTTGCCATTATGCTTATAATATTAGTCTTGGACTAAACATATAGATTTATACATTTTTTCTCCCTTTGAGCCTTTTTTCATTGAAGCCCATGCTCTACTTACACTTTGCGCTTAAATCCCCAACGCACCTTAGAGCTTTTTTGCATTTGTTGTTTGTGATAACACTGGATAGTATGTGAGTTATCATAACAATACTGATAAGGGAAGCTAGACAACGTTCGACTACCTACTAATCTTCTATCCTAATCTTCGACCTCCAAATCCTCCTATATAGGGTTGGGAAAACACCATATTCCATTAACCTAGCTTCTCCTCCTCATCATCATATTTCATAAACTTCTTCACACCATTGAACCTCTTACCATGTAATATCTCATTCATCTTAACCCATTCCCCATGGATACTTATTCATATTCCCTTTCCATTACCAAGGACTACGAGCTTTGCCAGCAAACACAGGGTGCCAATATTGGAGTTCCACTGGTTCTTTGCATGCCTAAAGATGGTTGTTTCTTTATGCATATTCATACTATAATTGTTGCTGGAAACAATTTGTGGGCAATTGGCATGTCTTGAGACAAGTTTGTGGTTGGACTTTGGAGAAGAAGATGAAATCTTAAGTGGGCAGGGTTGAAATCAGAGAGAATGATAAGGAGAAGATGGTAGGATAAACAACTGAAAAAGAAAGAAGAAATAAAGTTCGGTAAAAGAAAACTGACATGAAATCAGGTGGCAGCGCGTGAGTTACACTGGCCAGCTTAAATTTGATTGTTGCTCCCTCAGGGTGGTAATAATTCCACATCAGACAAGTCTAGAGGTCATAGGACCCATTTTTTTCACAAAACCAAAAAAAAACAATCATGGTTCTCCACCATAAACCTAAAAACAATTTGCAAAAACTTTTAAATGTCATCATTTTGACCCAAATGATCCAATCCTCTTCTTTTAAAAAAAAAAACAAAAAATTATCTATCCATTTATTATGTAAAAGAATTCTCATAAGCTACCAATCTAGACTTTTATAGTACTAATAAATTACATAATAACCCCAGTTATTTTTATTTCTTTCTTGTTATGCATTTTCCCAAAATGTACAATAATTATTTCTCTTGAACTAATCATTTCCTTTCTTTTTGATGGCAAAGAAAAGGTTTGGGGCCAATATAATCCTTAGGACCAGCCGCAGCCCAAATGGCCTTGCCCCCTCTACCTTTCTCCACTTAAACCACTTAAATGCAGGCTTAGTTTGCATGGCGCAAGGCTCGAGCCTATGACCAAAGTCACAAATCCCACTCAACCTTTGCCACTTGAACTAAATCCTGAGGGCTTCTCTTGAACTAATCCTTTATTTTATATTTATATGATTCGCCAGGAAAATACATGTTTTTTTTTGGATGCAATGTTTACATCATAATGGAGTTGTAATGAATGACATGGGTCTAGGTGATACTTGTGCAAAATCATGGCTTGCTATTTATTTTCTGTTTTCAGAAACATCCATAACAGTCAACTGTTTCAGAAGATAGTTTTTGTTTTTCACACTATAATCCTACAAAAACTTTTCCAAATGATCTTTCAAAAAGGCACATTGAAGATAGACTGTTTTTACCACCCAGAAACAGCACTCTCTTCCGAGTATTGAGGGTTCACAAAGGACACATATCTGATGGTCAAATAATTGGGCAAAAAACATCACCAAATAGGTAATAGCTGTTGAGCAGTGTCAGTAATGAGGAATTACATTCCAAAAGTGATCATGCTTATTATGTTCCGAAAAAATCAAGTGAAGCTAGATGGCTGAGTCCCAATTAGGAAATGAGCTGGTATCCGCAGCCAAACAATATTCCAAAATTTCTCTTGTCAGACTATCAAATTTATTCTTCTGCTGTAAATTTCATGTGAAAGGTGAAAAGGTAGATATATCTTAACCAATAAACGATTACAATATGGAAACGGCCTAGCAGAAAAATATGCAACTATTCAGATACTTCCTAGGTTTCCAGATTAACAAAATTTGATTGCTAGTAAACAATCCACCAGGATGAATGCATAGCAACACAAATTCCTCAAGAAATATATTGTACAGATATTCTGATTTAACACAAAAATTATTGTTTATACATTGTATTATGGTTGATCTCTGTCTCTACTCAAAAATTGCCGGCGAAGACGGGTCTACTGTTCGAATTCTCTGCCTCAAACAGTAAAGGGAAATTGGTCTTAACCCTGCTAAACCTTGACGCCTAACTAGACAGTCGAGCACCAACCACAGCAACTAAACGTAATTACACAAATTAAGCGATACTAAATAAAAAGGCGAACAAAAATCATCATTATCAGCTCAAATTTACTCGAAGATTTCACTCTAGCATGGTGTACAGATCACAAAATTAATGATTATTTGAGTTACTGTTGGAATTATTCGAATTTACATTTGAAAGGAAGAAGAATTTGTTAACCTGAAATAAGGTGAGTGAATCTAAAGACGATCGCCAGGCTTAGGGGGCTTGCGGTATTTCTCTTCTACATCTTTGGCTTTGAATAATGCTTTCTGTATAAGCTTGTTAATGTTGGGGACGTTGTAGTTCTGAGCTATGTAAATACCGCAAACAGTTCCTGCCATCAATGAGAAACTGCTCCTTATAATCCCCATCACCTTCTTCCCTTCTTCCGATCCCGCAACTACTCAAACTTGAATTTGCAGGTCAACTGATGAACTTGCTGCCAAATCGCCGACTCTGGGAGTTGCCTTGGACTTGCTATTTTTTTAATTTGAAGGGGTCATTGCATAAATATCTCTATTTTGGTGGTTGTGGTTTTAATTTTTGCCCCTCAAAAATGCTGATTTTTTATTTTTATCCTCAAAACTTTAGTATAAAAAAAAAATCAAAAATGTCTGTGAGAGTGAAAAAAGAAAAAATCACAGCATTAGAAGTATATATAAGCTTTAATAACACAACTACACAAGTTATATCTCATAGCATAAGGTTAGTGGCAAAAATTATGCCCATTATAGGAGAAAGGCGGAACGGTCTGATATACTATTGTACTTGTATAAGTTTGTATTCTGAATCATTCGACTTGATCATTTGTCAATTGAACTCTTAAACTCAGTGAAACTAAGCATTTTAAATCCCTTTTGATGTGTGTGAACTTCAAACACTTGACAAAAATGACATATCATCATCCACATCACATTTTAAATGACACATCACTTATTATGATTTTATTTTTTTTAAATCTGATTTTTCTTTCTTTTTCACTTCATTCCTCCTTCATCGCTTCACCTCTCTCCATTTTTTTTACATTAGAGATACCACCACAACCTTCCATTCTCACTAGTATCATTACATTCCTAAATAACTAACACTTATCATTCAATTTTTTTCTCGAAATTTCTTTCATTCACAACTTCTAATCGTATTTCTTTTACCAACATTCACATCTACCACTTGAACCACCATAAATCTCTTTTCCCCATTGATGTTAACAAATAGCCATTAAAATAACACAATATACTCTAATATTTGTACAAAATTTTACACATAACACATTTCACATAATTTCACGAAGACATTCAACAATCACTTATCATCTTTCAAGAGTACTGTTGAATCTTTATCACTTTATGTGTTATAAATTACCCCGAAAATAAAAGAAAAATACAGATCTACAACAACAATACAATTTCGTTTCTATTCCCCGAAGGAAGAAAATGTGAAAAAAAGAAAAAGAGAGAAACAAAAAATTGGAAAGGACCGGAAAGGGGAGAAAGAAGAGAAATTGGGGTTTGAGAGTAGACAGAAAAAAAAGAAATGGGGATGGTGGGGTGGGAAAAGAAGAAAGAACTGAAAAAAAGTAAATTTATTATTTTTATCTTTTTATTCTATTTTGAAAAAGAAAAAAATATTTTTAGTCTAAAATTTGATCTTTCACGCTCCTTCTATGCGTAACATCATGCATTTGTGCCAACTCAATAATTAAGTTGCCACATAAGCTTGGTCAACGGTCAGAAGGGCTTAAAACATAGAGTTTCATTGAGTTTAAGGGCTCAGTTGATAAATAGTCAAGTAGAAGGGTCCAGAATACAAACGCATACACAGACCATTTCGCCTAGGAGAAATTATGTCCAAGATACAAGTTATAAGTTTAGTGACATAAGTTATACCTGAAAGCAAAAGAAATTAAACTTAAGACATAAGTTATATCCCAAGGCAAACTTTTAGTAGCCCAAATTATGCAATATGACATAAGTTCAATGGCACAAGTTATACCTCAATGGCACAAGTTATGCCTTAAGGCGAAAGTTCTCTAAAAGTCTTATGAAAAAAGTATTGAAAATACCCCTGAACTTGGTGTGAATTGTTAGTTTTATCTCTGAACTATTGACAGTCTTAAAAACACACTCTACTTGATTAACTGAACTTAAATATACCCCCGATCTGCCGCATGGCATAACAAGTGGTCTCAAACTTTTGTAAGAGCATGGGACTCTTAATATAGGGGTCAAGAAAAGTGTTGAAAATATCCCTAAAAATGGGGATAATTTAGAGGTGTATTTCACCTATATGGCAAGATCTTGAGTGTATTTAAGTTTAGTTAGTCAAGTAGAGGGTGTATTTAAGGCTGTCAATAGTTCAGGAACAAAACTGACAATTCACGCCAAGTTCAGAAGTATTTTTAATACTTCTCTCAAGTCTTATTGTGCAAATCAAAAATCATGTTTAATGCGGAAGTTATACCTTAAGGAAAACTAGAGTCATTAATATAGGTTAGACCTATTGAGTTGGTTTGGCCCTACTTGTGATTTAATAGGGTTGAACTAAAAAAATTGAAGCTCATTTAAGAACAAGGATTTTTAGTGCGGCTCGAATAAGTTTGTTGATCCGTGGGGCTTGAGCAATGTCGATTGAACCGACCATGAGTCAACTAAAAAATAATTAAAAATAAAATAAAAGACTCTAATAAGTAAATAACAAAAGAGCTAGAAAAGGTGTAAATCGACTAGTAGAGAACTAAGACTAAACTATAAATTATGAACTCTCTTCAACTCAAATCTAACGTGTCTATTTATAATGATGATCCAAGAATTCTAAGTTGGACCGTCGACATACTTCGCGATCCAATCCACGGCCGTTATTCAATGTGCAGGTCATAGATCTTACTTGCATCGCCATGGATGGCCTATTACGGTTTCTTGAACTTATGTTGTAGATTTGTTTTGCTGGCTTGAATTGCATTCACGGTCCATTTTGTTTGTGCTACACCCCAATTTTTTTAAGTTAAGTTTCAAACTATTCTTCATTTATGTATAAGGTCGTGTCGGGTGTAACACCCTGTAACTAGAAAGAACTAGAAAGAAGTTAAAAAGTGGAAATAGTCATTTTTGGAAAGAATATAAAAATCTGGAAAATTTGTCAAGTATGTTAATTTGGATTTTTGGTCAACTGCAAACAACCATAACTCCTACATCAGGATGATTTAGGTGTATTTCCAGGTATCGTAGGAAAGATCTTGGAATAATCTTTCCAACGATGCTAAGTTTGCGTGATTTCGAGTTTGTATGAGTGAGATATGACCATTTGAAGTTGGGCTGTTCAAATAAGGAAAGTCTAAAACCGAATTTTGGAATGGTACTTTAGTCTTTTCCTTACCCAATTATTTTGATCCATTTTAGGAGTTTAATTGGGGTCAAATCAGAATTTGGTCACTTTAGAAAATTGGAAATCTACGCTAGGGCTTGGAGAAAGGAGAAAAGAGGAGAAAGAAGGAGAAAAGGCAAGATTCGTCAAGAACGTTCAAGTTTGATTGTGGATTTCGCCAAGGGTTCAATCCTACAAAGTATGTGAGATCACATAGACGCACCAAACATGTTTAATTCAGCGTGATTTTCGTCCAAAAAGATTGAGATTTTGATGTTCTTGAGTTGTGTTCTTGAATTGTTTTCATTCTTGAACTTATATGGGCTTGATGGATTTTCTTGAGATGTTTTAGCGCTGTTAAGAGTTGTTTCAAGTTAGATTTATAGTGTACATGTTTTGGGTATCTAAATCTAAGAAGATATTGAGAAAAAGAATTGGGTTTGATCGAATTAAGGTCAGAAGTCGGGAAGAAAAATTTGTTAGATTCACCTGAGAAGGGTCTGGCGCAGTGCGCCCCATCTGCGCCAAAGAGATTGGGGCGGTGCGCCTGCAGTGCACCAGAAATGAGCCCCAGTAACTTAGGGACTGTTGCGGTGCGCCAGGGACGCGCTGGGGTCATCTGCCCTCACCCGTTTTTCGTCTTTTAGCCCATTTAAGTCCTTCTAAAGTGTACAAACACTTCCTATTGATTCTAACTACTCTAAATGATTTCTAAACATCTAGAAATCATCCAGAAACATGAATCATAACCTTGAATCCATAAAATTCAAATTCAAGGAAAGTTAAGAGCCAAGTCTAGGAAGTTCTTAGAGTCCTTTCAAGAAGTCTTTCGCAAATGCTTTTAATTTTGTTTTAAGACTTAAAGTTCAAGTTGAGTAAAGAGTAAAGAGTAAAGAGTAAAGAATGAAGTTCATTTCTTCAAAGAGTATATGGGGACTATGTATTCCCAAAGAGTTTAAAATGTTTTCACATTTAAACAAGAAAAGGAAACCTTGATTTCCAAAGAACCTTTGAGCTAGTTTTCAAAAAAGAGTAAACGCTTTCACAATTAAGCAAGAGGGAAAACTTTGATTTTCAAGATAGCCTTTGAGATAAGTTTTTGAGCAATTATCTCAAATCACATAAAGACGTATGTTTTTAAACATAAAAGCTAGTATCATATTTTGGGAGTAGTATTGAGCATCGATATGGGGGAGAGTTCAGACAACTCACAGCCCCCATAAACCATGTAGCCATCATGGGTAGAAAAGGGTCATACTTTTTAGATGATTCCTTTAGTACTTTTTAGCATAGACTAATGGATCCACTTAGTAGTCAGGTTTTATACCCTCGGCAAGGTATAGGACGACCCTGACAGCGTGAGGCAAAACGATGTATCATTACAATAGCTCTTAAGTGATGGTTGTCGGTTAGAGAAACTCCCACATAAGTAATTGTATTCTTATATACACAGTTTAATTGTATTTTTACATACATTTCAGAGTTGTATCTTTGCATACATATAGAGTATTATTGTATTTCCAAAATACATAGAGTTGACATCCAGTTTTAAACAACTTTTCTTTATATTACACATGTTTTAAGCTGCTTTATATTGAAATGAGTTCATTTAAGTTGAGTTGAGTTGAGCCAGGTAAGTTCTTCCGTTCTTTTCAAGCTTGTGTCTTGTTTTAAAAGTCCCCTCGCATACTCGTACATTCAATGTACTGATGCCATTTCGCCTGCATCTTCTTATGATGCAGACACAGGTAACCAGATCAGCATCCAGCGCATCGCTGATTCTAGTTGAGCTCCAGAGTTGTTGGTGAGCCTCATTGCTTCTGGAGGAATCCTTTTATTGCTTTTCAGTATTCAATTCATTAGGATGTCGTGGGTCTTGTCCTGACATCCCTCCTTATTTTAAAGGCTTCATAGATAGTCAGACAGTTAGTTATGAGTCTTTTAGCTTTGTATTTCAGATGTTTTGCTATGAGACTTGAGTAGCCATTTTGGCTAGTTTGAATGCTTTCTTTAAATACATTCTAAGATTTCCATAAGTTCTTTATTTGAGGTTATTTATGAGGTTTAAGTCTTCCACTGAGTAGGTAAGTCAAGCCAAGGGTTCGTTTGGGGCTAACAATGGTTCTCGAGTGCCAGTCCCACCCAGGGTGTAGGCTCGGGGTGTGACAAACTTGGTATCAGAGCCTATAGTTCAAGAGTCCTAGGGAGTCTATGAAGTCGTGTCTGTAGAGTCCTAGTTATCGGTGTGAAGCGCCCCACATCTATAATTAGGAGGATGCAACATTTTAGGAACTATTTCACTTTCTTTCATACTCATTTCGTGCGTTAGAGTTTGATCTCTAAAAAGTTTCCTTCTAACTCGTACTTGTGCGTGCCTTTCAGATCATACCTCCACGAAGAGTAGTCAGAGGTCGTCCGGTTAGGAGGAATATTGAACCACAGGAAGAAGGGGTACCTAACGCACCAGAAGTGCAACCCCAAAGAGAGTCGCCAATACTGACTTCCATGAGGCTATCTCGATTTTGAGCTAAGTTGTGACCAACCAAGCTGGGCAGTAGAGTGGGAATCGACAGGAAGTAGTTGACACTTCGAGGATCCGCAAGTTCTTAAGGATGAATCCTCCAAGCTTCACAGGTTCAAGTGTTACTAAGGATCCAAAGAATTTTGTTGAAGAACTTCAAAAAGTTTTTGAAATCATGCATATTGTTGATGCTGAGAGGGTGGAACTAGCTACATACCAGATGAAGGGTGTTGCTAGGATTTAGTTCGACCAATGGAAGAAGAACCGAGTTGAGGGATCACTACTTGCGAGTTGGGCTTATTTTGAAGAAGCCTTCTTGGGGCGTTTCTTCCCTCGAGAACTGAAAGAGGCTAAGGTACGAGAGTTCCTCACACTTAATCAAGATTCTTTGTGCGTTCATGAGTATAATTTGAGGTTCACACAACTTTCCCAGTATGCTTCGGAGATGGTTTCTGACATGAGGTGAGTTTGTTTGTTGCTGGGCTGTCTCGTCTGTCAAGCTTGCTTTACTAGCAATTTATTGTTCAACTATTCACCAAAGAGTTTTAGAAAATAAGAAAATAGAAAATATTTGCACTACCGCCTAAGAGTGGACATAAATATCAAATTATTGAAAAATTGAATCGAATTAAAATAATTTTGTTCTTTAGTTTATCGAGATGATTTTAATGTTTTTTTTTTCCGATTCAGCGAGTACATTATAAAGAATTAGTTAATCAGTTGGACATTTGGGAGACAAAACTCATTAATTTGAATTCTTTTTCTACTTCTTCTTTCAAGTGCAGAATAACTCCAAAGAGTTTGAGTTTGATTTTGATTCTTTTCTTCGATTTTCTGGTTCAATTTTAGTGCACCGAAAAACTGAACTTTCATAATTTTTTTTTTAAAAAACTTTTTAAAATATATCACTGATAAGTCTTCTTTTTATTTATTCTCGTGTTGTTGTTGTTGTTCCTATTATTATTACTCCCTCCGTCCCATTTTATATGATGTACTTTGATTTGGCACAAACTTTAAGAAAAATGGAAAGACTTTTAAAACTTGTGGTCCAAAATGAATGATAGAAATTTGTGTGGTTGTAAATCATTTCATTAAGGGTAAAA
>JAJOOH010001924.1:0-21225 GCA_029582605.1 Solanum gracilifrons | reverse complement strand
CCCCAGGGTCGTTCTTTCTAGCTGGGCTGGGTAGACTCGGTGATATCGGCGATCGCCCCCGGGCCTCTCTTTCTAGCTGGACTGGGGTGTGCTGTTGGTTGGGTGTCCCCGGGTCGCTCTTTCTAGCTGGGCTGGGAGCTGACTGCATGGTAGGACGACTCGCGATATCTATCTCACTCACGGGTCCCTCTTTCTAGCTGGGTTGGGAGTGGACTGTTTGGTTGGGTGCCCCCTAGGGTCACTCTTTCTAGCTGGGCTGGGAGTGGACTGTTTGGTTGGGTGCTCCCTAGGGTCACTCTTTCTAGCTGGGCTGGGAGTGCACTGCTGGCTGGGTGGAGTTTGATGGATTATCTTAGTTACTTTGGGCTGGGAGCCCGGTTTTCTTCTTTTTCAGTAGACTTAGCTTTTCTGTGTACCTGTCTGGCTTATGGGGGTCCGTTCAGGTCTTATTTGAGCTTGCACACGAGTGTACCTTCTGGGCATATGGGGTCCAGTTAGGTTTAGTTTAGTTGTACTTAGTTTGTTTCTGGTATGCTCGTGTGCTTTCTTTTCTTATCCGCTTTGACCCCTCTGTGTTTAGATTCTATCCTTTCTTATTGTTTTTACCCTTTTTGCTCAGTCGGCCTATGATGCCTACTGAGTACCTGTTGTGTTGGTACTCATGCTACGCTCTGCATCTATTTCGTGATGCAGGTCCCAGTACCAGTTACCAGCGGTGATTAGATCCAGCTTTCTTTTGCAGCTGTGATTCAGAGACGAGGGCGAGCACTTGTCGTTTTGGGTTTGTTCTGTCTCCTTCTTTTGTTTTAGCTAGTCTTGTTGCCTTTAAGACACGTTCTATTGTGGTCCACTTTTGGGACTTGTACTCTTTATTAGATAGCTCTGTACTAGTGACTTCCAGGTTCTGGGAGGGATTTCTGTATATATTTATTTTTGGTTGCTTCCGCCTTGTTATTCTTGTTTAGATTGTTGTTTTCGCTAGTTTCTGCCCTTTCGCTCATTGCTTGATGTTCTGGGTTACGGGTTGGCTTACCTATTGGTAGGGTATAGTAGGTGTCATCATGACTCGAGAAATCGGGTCGTGACATTCTCCTTCCTTATACTAGCCAAAAATAATCTAGATGCAGAGATTGTTTCATCTTCTCTTGATGACTATCATGTTTTTGGTATAAATTTTTGTATCTTTCACTTGACATTAAATGCAAGATTTTCCCTAACTGTTATCTTTCAACCGATTAGGTCTTAAATATGTATATCCAAACAATAGGTTTTGCTTTTATGATGAGCACATATCAATCACCATCTATGGTTAAATAGGATCAACGCATTATTTCTATTGTACTTACCTTTTTTAACTGTTACTGGAGTTCCCTAATAAGACAAGTTGTATTTGGTTTCCTCAGAGTATCCCATTCCATTAAGAGTTGGCTGTATGGATCAAAATGTTAGTCATGGTGTTGAACCTGTAAACAATATGAAGCCTCCGAATTCTCCAGGGGCATTCGCTATGGAGTGTACAAGATGTTTAAAATGGAGGTACATTCCTTCAAAGGAAACGTATGAAGAAATAAGGGAACACATTTTGGAACGGCCCTTCTATTGTGAAACAACTCGTGAATGGCATTCTAATAAAAAATGTGACGATCCACCTGATGTCACTGAAGATGAAAGCGGACTCAAGTGGGCAATTGATGCGCCTAATATTCCTCAGCCTCCTCTAGGGTGGGAACGTCTTATAAAATTCAGAACAAAAAGAAGGTTTGCTGATGTGTATGTCTTGCATCTTTTTCACTATTCATTTTACTGTTAATACCAAGAATAATTGTTGATGCTTTCCTTGTAAGCTAGGACCCTTGGCACTAATGTGCAAAATAAATGCTGTGGTTCTCAATTAGTTTCTTGTCACTATTTGCAGGTATTATGATTCGCCATCGCCATCTAAGAAGAAGACACTTCGCTCCCTAAATGAAGTTGAAAAGTATGTTCTTATTATCAAGTTGAATCTGCTTTGCAGAACGGTTTTCTTTTCCTAATGATTGGTCTAAATTGCGTGCAGTGATAATAGGGAATATGTACATCATTTGCATTTTATGTTGTGGTGTTGCTTAATAGCTAGTCTTTCTTCGCAGGTACTTGGAGCAACATCGGAGGATGCAACACAAAGTGCAAAGCTGGATCAGTTCTCATTTCAGATCCCAAGACCACTAGATATAAATGGTATGAACCTATATTAGACATGCTTAAATTAGAAGTAATTAGATCGATGTTGCATTATTTTGTGATTACATTTACACGAGACATGCATGGAAATAAGGAAATTATCAAAGCATTCAATTTCTTACTCATTGTTTGTGTTTGGATTAATTGAATGTTGGTAAGATTTTCTTCTCGGAAAAACCATAAAGTTCATTGCTAAAAGTTGTCTGAAAGAAAGGTAAAAGAAAAAAGATTCTTCATTTAGAATACTTGATGTTCACCAAAAGTACATATATTCACCATTATTTGTCTCACATTTTAGTGCTTAATTTTAATGTCTTTTGAGTATTGATTATATCACAATGTGGTTAATGTTATCTTTTTATTGTGTTGGAACAGAGAGGTACAAAGATAGAGATATTTCAAGCATAAACGAATTGAAATGGAAAAGAAAAATAAGTAAAAGGAAAAGGCAGGACAATTGGGGGACAATTGTTTTGTTCCTCAAAGAAATTCAAGCAAGCAACAAACAAGCAGTTGCGATGACATTGGTGTCGTAAAGGTGGTGCAAAGAATTGCAGATGAATCTGATTTGGCCTTTTGGTACTTTTAGTCTATGCTGCATCCTAGCTAAACAATTCTTGTAAAATCAAATTTGGTTAAGTTGGACATATGTATGTTGTAATGTCCTTGATACTTATCAACTAATCGCTTCTACTGGTGTGATTTTTCATGTATTAATTAAAGTTCATTCCTTTTGCTATCAAAATGTGGTTTAATTACCATCAATTAATACATTTGTATACTTCATTCATGGAAGTTAGAAGTAGCACAAGATTCAAGTTTCTAGTTAATATAAATACACGTCCGAAAATCCTTACATCTTTTCAAGAAAGTATCCTCAACATTAATATCTAGGTCATCATAAAAAAGAGGCAATGTAGATGCAACACCTAATGTTGATAGTATGCTGGGATGAAGGGAAAATCCCAGAGAACAAGATGAGGCAATGCGGAAAATGAAAAATGAGTTCATGGTGAATTGGGATGGGTTGCAGATAAAGGATACAGAAGACTGAGTTCTGGTACTTGCACCAACAAACAGACCATTTGAGCAAACAGAGCCAAAATTCTAATAGGCTTGCAACAAGTTCCCTGCATTGAAACAAGTTGTTTGGATAATGCTTATATATCGCCAGCTTGCATAATTTTACATTTAAAAACTTATGCATTCAATATAATTTAATTCTTACAGAAAATACAGCTTTGCGTCTCGTGATCTGAATACTGATTTGGAAAACCTAACCGGCCTGTACAATTATAGAAATATATAATTTGCCGAGTTGTGTAGTTTAATTTAGAAAGTAAAATTAGAATAATCTTAAGATTGTTCCAGGCTTAAACCCGTCCACAGCATAATTGTAATAGTTCCTTCCATGGCGTGTTGGCTACTGAAGCTTTCACTAATTCTCCACGCACCTTACAAGGTTTTAAACCATTGAGTCACAAAATCTGCAAGTAGTTAGTAGTTTTAATAACGTCTTCCACATAATTTCTGCCTTATTGCATCTATTTGACATTTGTTTATGGACCTGCAAGTACGGTGCAATATTAATGATGCCTTATGCATATTATCCTTTTTCTGGAATATAAAACTAATAATCATAGTTGTGTTGATTGGCATGTAATGATATATGTATGCTACTCTAAATCTCAGTATTAGTATTACTGCCTTGTGAAATATGAGTGTAAATGTCTGGTTGCATTATATAAGATAACACATTCTAACAAATTCTTTTGCTCTTCTCAGGAAAGCCATCTACCAACTATTTTTAGAGGCTACAATCTTCAATAACGACAACTCATCCTTAAAAATATGATTTTAATTTGGTTTTTAAAAATTAATAGTGTCTAGAGAATTTGATTGTCATCACCTGTTATTTTAGGTTCTATCACTAAAAATGAATAACACCAGATTTTTGAACTAGTCGTCAAGAGATATTGCAACCTATAATTTTTGGGGAATTATAGGTGTGATTTTTCATGTATTAAAAATAGGATCAACGCATTATATCTATTATACTTACCTTTTTTAACTGTTACTGGAGTTCCCTAATAAGACAAGTTGTATTTGGTTTCTTCAGATTGTCCTATTCCATTAAGAGTTGGCTGTATGGATCAAAATGTTAGTCATGGTTCTGAACCTGTAAACAATATGAAGCCTCCAACTACTCCAGGGTCATTGGCTGTGGAGTGTGCAAGATGTTTCAAATGGAGGTACATACCTACTAAGGAGAAGTATGAAGAAATAAGGGAATACATTTTGGAACGGCCCTTCTATTGTGAAACAACTCGTGAATGGCATTCTAATAAAAAATGTGACGATCAACCTGACCTCACTGAAGATGAAAGCGGACTCAAGTGGGCAATTGATGCGCCTAATATTCCTCAGCCTCCTCCGGGGTGGGAACATCTTATAAAATTCAGAACAAAAAGAGACACCAGGTTTGGTGATTGTAGTTCAACCATTGACATAGTACACATCCTCAATGGTGTGTTCCATAGACTTCCCAAACATGCCTACACCAACAATATACCCTTTCTTGCCATTGCCAAATGAGACACCTCCACCTTGAAGTGCCTTGAGAGAGAGGAAGTTTTCAGTTTTCCCAGTCACGTGCTTTGAGCCTCCGCTATTCATGAACCAACACTAATTGTTACTACTCCCTCTCACTTGCATACCATATCACTTGTTAGCCTTGGGAACCCACTTTAAGATAAAGGAGTGATACGAGAATTCTATGTCTAGTGAGGCAGACTGATTTTCTTCAACTTAGGACCAGAAGCAGGACCAGGTCCCTTCTTCTATTTATTCCTCTGTTTGGAATGGCTTGAAGAACTTCTTTCATATATTTTTTAAAACATGACAATCTTTCTTAAGATGTCTATCTCGACCACAATGCACACATAGCAAATTATCAGCACCATAAACATTTTTGCTGTGAGGATTGTATGGAGGATCTACCTTCTCACAGCCCAACCCTCTTCTACTGTTGTTGCCTTGACCTGTTTGATTTGTAAGAATCTTATAGGAAGTGGTCCATTTTAGGGATTTGTCCAGTTCCTCTTTTACATGGACCAGGTCCCTCTCCAGCACAAGATTTCTTTCTAGAGCCAATCTCATCTTCATTTCAGCAGTGTGCAGCTTATTTTCAAGCTCCAACTGCAAGTTGCTGGCCTCGTTCTTTCCTTTAGAAACTTTAGTAGTCACTATTTTTATCTTTTCCTTCGGTTCTAGATTTTCAGCTTCTAGAACAACCATTTGTTTTTCAACATCAGATATTTGGGTAACTAGAGCAATTTTTCCATCTTGAGAGATGTCTAGGCTATTTTTCACAAGATCATTCCCAGTCGTTAGCTCACTTATCGGATCAATTAGTACAACAACTAGCTTTCTCAAATTACTAATAGAAAAGGTGTTCAAGTTTTTCTTGAAGTATGATAAGGTTACCTCTTCATTAGCATCTTTATCATCTGACTTTGCCATCAAAGCATCATCAGAGTGTTCAAAATCATCTGAATCACTTGAGGTATTTTCCCAGACAGTCTGAGATTTCTTCACTGTATGATTGTTTCTCTTATGCTTGACTTTTCACGGACCAGGTCCCTTCTTTTGTTCTTGTTCTCCTCTGGACTTGACATATTTCTTGTATTCACCCTTGTGCATAGGATAGTCTCTGATGAAGTGCCCTGTTTTACCACACTTGTAACACAAGTCATTTGCGTTTGTAGCCCTGTCAAGATTTCCTTTCTTCTTGAGACCATTCTTTTTTTTGTGCATCTCATGAACTTGAAGATGTTCAAATAGTGCATCCAGCATCACTACTTCAGGGTCCCTTGTCTCATCATCAACCAAAAATTCAATTGTCCAAGATCTGAGAAGAATTTCCAATATCTTAGAGACCTGCTTGCACCCAGGGATAGGTTCTAGCTTAGATTTCGTTGTTTCTTCAGTACCCTCATAAGTTGTTCTCAACAGACCCCATATTTCCTTGGCTGATTCACAAGATGAGATCAGATCGTATTCATTTACTCCAATGCCACACATCAGTAGCTTCCTGGCTTTGTGATTTTTCCGAACTTTTCTTCTATCAGAGTCATTATATTGTTGTCGAGTTTTTGGAACGACTCTTGTGACATCTCCATCTTTTACTTCAATAGTTGTCACATAAGGACCTTCACAAATAACATTCCATACCTCAATGTCCTCATCCATGAGATAGTCACTCATTTGAATATTCCACCATTTATAGAACTGACCATCAAGAAGAGGTGGCTTTGTGGGGGACTGACTTCTTTGCAAGTTCAGTGGTGTCGCCATTCCTCACATGATCATCTCTCTTGGTGTTAACCAGATAGAGAGCCCAACATCTGATACCAATTGTTGGAATGTATGCGTCCACTATCATTCAACGGACCAGTCCCCTTGACTCAGCAAGAACAATAGCTGAAGTAAAAGTGCGGAAAATAAATTGTTCAAAGTAAATCAGGCACAATAATTTTACTTGGAATCCTCCTTGCTCAAGGGAGTAAAACCACGACCTGTCACACAGAATTTTCAACTGTTTTCATTAATCTTCTCAAGGAAAAGTGAAACACAGATTACAACCACCAATGAGATTAAACTCTTAATCTCAACACTAAGTAATACACCTATTACTTACTGAGCCTAAGCAATAATCCTATTTCCCACTAAACCAACTAACTCTAGTTGATCTAGACTTTAAGAACCCCATAAGGCTAACTCTAGCCACCAACTCCGATCTCCAAGATAAGAGCTAAACAAGCAGAAACACTGCTGCACCACACATCAACTACCTCTAGTTGACACTCCTAGGTAACTCTACCCAAGAGAACATCAGAACAATGATGTAAAAAGGCTTGATCAAAACTTAGATGATTCGACTAAATAACTCTAGTTAATCCGACTCAAACTAAATACTTAGACAAGCAAATGATCTACTATCCTTTATAACTTAGGAGTAGATTTACAATGTAAGCACATAAGACACAAAGCTCAAAATACAACAAATACTCTTCAGCACTCCATCAGGTCCCTTGTTGATATGAGTTGTGTTCTTCCTTGAAAATGGCCTTCTCTTTGTAAGCTTATGAATTTTATTTGCCAAATCTTGAGTTTGTGTTTTGGAAAAGAGACTATATTAAAACGACACAAACTCCTTGAGACGACCACATTGGCTGAGAGTCTGCTTCTCCTAAAGGGCGTGAACCAACCACATTAGAGGTGGCAGCTTTTCTGACAGTTGTCTTGTCGTCTTTTTCACATACACAGTTTTTCAGGGACCAGGTCCCTTGCAATGTTCTTTGTGATTTCTTGAGAAGACTTGCTAACTCTCCTTCTCTTTTGAATGAATAAATTTTCTTGTTGTTTGTCATTTTGATTATATCGACCAAAAAGAATTATTGTCCATTGGACAAACAACCTCGTCCGTTTCTATTGGTGAAGTACGTTGACGACTTCACAGACCCATTGACAGGACAACTTTACAGTTGTACACCATTATAAATCTGGACGAGATAACTCTGCTAGGGACCGGGTCCCTGCATTTGTGAGCTACTAAAACAGACAGTCTCGTCTGCTCTTTCTATTGGTGCAGTACACTGAAGTTTTCACCTACCACCTGACATGACAACTTTACATTTGTACCCTATTTGAATCTAGACGAGAGCACTCTGCCAGGGACCGGGTCCCTGCATTTGTGAGGATCATCAAAACACCTAGAATATAACAAGATTTACTTCTCCTTCCTTATACTAGCCAAAAATAATCTATATGCAGAGATTTTTTCATCTTCTCTTGATGACTATCATGTTTTGGTATGAATTCTTTATCATTCACTTGACATTAAATGCAATATTTTCCCCAACTGTTATAAGGGTTATCTTTCAACCGATCAGGTCTTAAATATGTATATCCAAACAATAGGTTTTGCTTTTAATATGAGCACATATATCTATGGTTAAATAGGATCAATGCATTATTTCTATTGTACTTACCTTTTTTAACTCATGTTACTGGAGTTCCCTAATAAGACAAGTTGTATTTAGTTTCTTCAGATTGTCCCATTCCATTAAGAGTTGGCTGTATGGATCAAAATGTTAGTCATGGTGTTGAACCTGTAAACAATATGAAGCCTCCGAATTCTCCAGGGGCATTCGCTGTGGAGTGTGCAAGATGTTTGAAATGGTTAATGTATGCAATGAAAACAAAAGAAAAAAGGAAGAGAAAGAAAGGTTTAGTGGAATTCCAAGTGAAAATTCTGGTTGGCCCAAAGGTGTATTGGTAAGTAAAAATAAATGTGACTAAGTGGATGATGTAAATTGTTGTGGTCATTTATCAAGCGAATCTTGTGGCTAATATGTGAAAGTGAGAAATTGGGTACATTTATGCTAACTAAAATTATTTTTTATTCCCAAATTAGAAAAGAAGAAAAAATTATATATGTTAGTGATTCTAGAACTACTCAAGTTCTTGGAATGAAAAATCTCCTTATTAAACTCACTTATGAAAATATTGAAATTATTTGAGATGGTGCATGATTTAAATATTTGTGCTAGATTGATTCTTATGGATTTATGAGAAAAGATTGAATGAATGTTTATTTGAATTTGATAATGTGTTAACAAATGTTATTAAAGACAATGATGATATGTTGAACATGATTTATTTGTGGTCAATATTGTTCATTATGAAAATGCTAGGGATTACATTTACTTGATTGATTCATTTGAATTATGATGAACTTAAACTTGTATTTTTTAATTAGTTTTACTTTAATAGTACACGGTGTATTATTTCTATAAAAACTTGAAGTGCGAAGTTTGGGTTGGAATTGTGCATACTAGAAATAAAATAAAATTATATGCTTGTGTTTAGAGTATTTAAATTGTTCAAAATAACTCTTCAATATTTTTGTGAGACTTGTATAAATAATGAGTAAAGGTGACAAATGTTATTGTGTTACATTTATTAATTATTTCTCTAGATATGCTAAAGTATTTTTTTTGTTGAGAAAAAAAAATGGACTCTTTTGATATTTTTTAATATGCTATTGTGGCATACAAAATTGAAAACTTTATGAACATTGAAAAAGTTATCCCTCTAGTATGAAATATTTGAAAGTGTAGGGGTGTCTTGTTAAGGTTGTGTTGCATGATCCTAAGAAAGGAAAAACCGAATTTAAGATTTTGGATTGTATGCTAATAAATGTTGCATATACATATTTGTGGTAATCAATTGTGATTTTGATTGAATGAAATGTCAGAGTTGGGAAAAATAAAATAAGGTATTGTTGAGTTTTTAAAAGTGAAAATACTTCCAATGTTCTTGTTGTTGAAAATGAAATTGATTCTTGATACATTATCTTGAAAAGAGTCTTTGGTAATACATGAGAGGTACAATAAGTACAATACTAAATAAATTGAATATTTTGTTGTACAAAAAGGGTACAATATATGATGAAAAAGGTAACAGAAGTTGGTACATTTTTGTGAATGCTATAATATAAAAACAATTAATTAGAATTAGTTGTTGTGGAGTTGAGTGGCGATGAGACTAAGTTGTTAAGACAACTCTTAGTGTGTATTCCAATTGGAATAAAACCAATTTTTATGTGACTAAATTAGATACATGTGTTTGAGACACAATGTGATGAAAATATTACAGTGAAATGAATTATTTACGTAAATAAATAATGTATAGTCAAAGGTGAATATGATTAATTCACTGACTAAATGAAACATCGAGGGGAGTAAGAATTTAGTCAATTTGAGAAGACCGACAATGATGGTATAACCCAACCTATGTGATTGGAGATCCGATGAATTAGGTTCATATGGATAATAATAAGTCATTAGTTGATTAACTAAGCACTATAAAAGTATGTGTTAGCGGAAACGTGAAAATAAAGAACAAGGAAAAACAACAATATTTAACGTGGTTCGAATCAAAATGATCCTACATCCACCAAAGAACAACTGCACCAATATTTATTTCACTCTGCAAAGAATACAAGTGAAATACTACAAGAGAGAACATCAAATGCCTTAGAAGGTGAGAAGGCAAGTGAGAGGATGTTTTAAAAATGAATTAAGAGCTACCTATTTATAGGAATGAATTCTTCCTATTGATGTCATCCATGACATCACTATGTGTAAAAAATTTCAAGGTTAAATATGTGAAACCATTTTATGGTTTACCTAAATTTCACCTACCAAGATCTATCTTTGATTTTTATTTTGTACTAATTATCTTCCTACCATATCTTCATATTAATTCATCTTCCATTGAGTTTGATTCTACAAGGACCAAACCAACTCTTTCAGTATGTCCCTCCAATGATGTGTGAATATAGTGCAACAGTCTGCAAGGCAAAGTGAGGCTGAGTTAAGCTCTTAATCCAAGTCATATCCTTTATAGGTGGTGTACACTATGAATAATACACTTGATGATTGGATCTATATGAGTGTGAAGTTGTGCCGCTTCTATGAAGTTGTGACATATTTCTAGAGCACTCATGAATACTAGGAGATGTGCATGGCCTCTTAGCGCAAAGCCGCAATAACGACAAAGATTGTGCGAGTTTAATGTGATAGAATAAGACACTGGACTTACAAAAGAATTATTGGTTCAAAGAAGTTCTAAACTTCACCAATTGTTCTGTAAGTTTAATCTTGTTTTATTTAGGTCCGGTTCATATTCTATGGACACCAGATTCGATGCATTAGACTCATATGTGAAAATCCAGCAAGACTTCTTATTTCATTATATTCCTTAATATTCCTTTTGCGATATGTAGGGGATTGTTGGAAAAATGATTCTAGTATCTCAAAAGGAATTATTTTATTTCCTATTATACTTGAAAGAAAATATTATTTTATGTCTTAAATATTTTCTCTCCATAAATAATATTCTATTGCCATTATTATTATCCTTTAATTAGTCATTATTTTCTGTCATAATATGGTTGTTACCAAACGTCTTTTTGCTGAAATGAATTGCCTTCAATTCATTAATTGTGTTCAATGCCTTTTATGACTTTTGACTATTTCAACCGTTGACATATTAGAGAGGTTACTAATTTCCTATATAAATTTAATTTTTATTGATGGTAAGTAAGAGTGGATATAAGATAACAATTCTTCTTTTAATATTGTAACAACCGACGATTTGAAATAATTATGAAGAGGCTTAGAATTGGAAATAGTCATTTTTGGAAAGATTTAAAAATCTGGAAATTTGGCCAAGTATGGAAAAAAAAGTGAGTATTTGGCCAACTTTGAGCAGTCATAACTTCTAGCTCAGGATGAGTTAGGTGTAGTTCCAGTTATGGTTGCAAAGATCGTGGAATGCTCTTTCCACCGCCACTGAGTTTGCTCGATTCTGAGTTCGTATGAATGAGTTAGGCCCTTTGAAAGTTGGGCAGTTGGCAGGGGATCCGTCCGGAAATTTTAAGGGCATTTTGGTCTTTTCACAAATCATTTCTTTTGAGGTTATATTGTTGTGTTAGGCTGATTGTGGATCATTTTTGTTCCATTTTAAAAGAGTAAGAGTTAGGGTTCTTGAGTGAAGAAGAGGAGAAGAGAGAAAGAAGAGAAGAAGAAGAGGAGATCAAGGAGTTTCCGTCAAAGATCGTCGTGGAAATCGTCGGGGGTGATCCCTACTAGGTATGTGAGTTCATAAGTGTGGATTGATCCTTTCCCCCACATACCAAGATCCTTTTATTATTGAGAAAAGATTAGATTTGTTGTTGAAGTTGTTAGTTGTATTGTTTGGAGTTGTTGGCTATGTTGTTGAAGTCCCTTGTGATTTGGGACATGTTTCCGGTTGGTTTTTGAGTTGTATTCTATTGTGTGTTGAGGAGATTGATGATCCTAAGTGCTGGGGCTGGAAACCTTGTGGTTTAGGAGGTTTAGAGTTGGAAAAAAGAAGGGGAGAAAGTCGAGTTTTCTGGGCAAGGGGTTGGCGCGTCACGCCTGCCAGCGCGCCCCAAAAGGGATTCTGAAGTTTCCCCCTTGGGGCGGCGCACCTCTCAGAGCGCCAGCAGGCCCCCCTCTGAAGTTTTGGGGCTGGCGCTCCGCGCCTTGCAGAGCGCCAAGGACGTCAAGTTCCACCATTCTTTTCACACTTTCTTATGCATGTTCCTAGGTATTGTACCTATGTTTCCTAGTTGTTTCCAACACTTTAAGTTGCTTTTAAATGTCAAGAACTCATCTATAACATGTTATTAAACACCTTGAATTCATAATTCAATTCAAGGAGAGTTAGTTAGAAGTCAAGTAAAGTTAGAAGACAAGTGGAGTCAAGAGTTAAGTTCAAGAGTTAAGAAGTAAGTCAAGCAAGTTCTTAACGTTGTTCAAGAGTCCTTATTGAACGTTTTAACTTCATTTTTTAGACTCAAGTTTCAAGTCAAGCAAAGAGCTTAGAGTTTCAAGCTAAGTAAAGAGTCTCAAGTTTCAAGTTAAGTCAAGAGTTTAAGTTGAGTCATTTCTCAAAAGCTATTAGGGAACTATGTATTCCCAAAGAAGTTTCTAAATGTTTTTACATTTGAGTAAGAAAGGGACTATGATTTCCAAAAGAGCCTTTGGGCTAGTTTTCAAGAAAAAGGAACATCGTTTCCAAGTGAGTCTTTGGGCTAGATTTTGAGTAATTATCTCAGCTAAAGAAAGTTGTGTTTAAAACACTTACGAGCTAAAGTATTTTGGGAGTAGTATCAAGCACCGAATTGGGGACGCGAGTTCATATTAACTCAACTCTCCATAAGAACCATGTAGCCAACATGGGAGTTAGCGAGTCATACTTTTTAGATGAATCCGTAAAGTTAAGCTAGTAGATCCACCTAGTAAAGTTAGCTTCCTATATCACGACAAGGTATAGGATGGTCCTCAGGCAATGTGAGGTAAAACGTTGTATCACTAGCTTCCTATATCACGGCAAGGTATAGGATGGTCCTCGGGCAACGTGAGGTAAAACGTTGTATCACCACTTAGATTCATAGTGGTGGTTTGTCGGTTAGAGAAACTCCCACAGTAAAAAGAGCTTGTTTCCTCAAGGAGTTCTGCTTAGTGTGGATGGGGGTATGAGACTTCATTCATGCATTGCACAAGTAGACTATGAGAGGAAGCATGGTATTTTCATGATATTATAAAAATATGATTTTTATGTCATGTCTTAAGAGTTTTACAAGCTTTATATATTGCATGTGTCTTATTGCTTTATATACTGAGTTCAATTAGTTATGAGTTGAACAGAGCCAAGGTAAGTGTTCTCTTGTACTCCTTTCAAGCTTAAGTTGTGGTTTAGCATTCTAGCTCGCATACTCGTACATTCCATGTATTGATGCCAGTTGGCCTGCATCTTATGACGATGCAGACACAGGTACCCTAGATCAGCATCCTGCACGCCGTTGATCCCGCTGAGCACTCCAGAGTAAGTGGTGAGCCTCCTTGCTTTCCGGAGGACTCGATTGTTTTGTTCTTTTAGTTCTGTTTAATTAGGGTGTTGTGGGGTCTGTCCCAACATCCATCTCAGTATTGTAGAGGCTTCATAGACAGTCAGTCAGTTAGTATTGAGTCTCTCATCTATGTATTTAGGTAAATATTCTATTTTGAGACTCGAGTTGCCTTTTGGCATGCTATGTACCAGTTGGTTGTTTTATAACCTTTCATTGCATTGAGTTGTGCTGTTGAGTTAAGTTTTCGCTGAGTTAAGAAAGCCAGGCCAAGGGTTCACTTGGGGCTAGCAATGGTCTCCGAGTGCCGGTCCCGCCCAGGGTGTAGGCTCGGGGCGTGACAAATATATTCTTATGCTGGATTTTCTTTCTATTGAATCTTTGTTAGTTTCTGGCTCCTAGTTTTATACTAGAAGAGCTTGTTGAATCCTAGGGATACACCCATGCCGGGTGAAATATCCTTAAGGATAGTGTCTTTCGACACGCCTCAAGCTATGAGAATTTCCTATAAGAGTTATTGGTGAAGAACAAGCTTTGGTGAATTCGGTACAATTAGTATTCGTCAAGAAGGTATTTTCCATAAGATTTACAACACTTCTTGTATGTCCCAATTAGTTTCTCAATGATAAAGAGAACTATGACATATATTTCATTCATGGTTTGTGTATAAAAGTTATTCGGGAAATTTGTGAAAATCGTTTGTTGGTTCATCATCGATTAACTTTCTGACTTGGGTATCTTCTTTTTATCCTTTTCTTTTCATTTGTGCTTGTGGTTATTTCTCCTTAGATTTGCTGTCTAAGAAATGTTGTTTTGTTAGATTCATAATACTACTGTGTATAAATTGTGTTTTCTGGGCATTTCTGCAAACAAAAAAAAGTGTTTCAAAAAGATTGGCTATAGATTACTCAGATTGGCAATTTAGGGTTTCGAAAAAATTTGATTCTTTTACTATACTCTGGTCATCTGTATAGTAGTAGGATTTATAGTTGGTGAAGTTTGGGTGGCCACTCCTTACCTTTATCTTCTAGTTTTAAATGCCAACAACCTTTTTAATTAGGGTACATTGTAAGTGTTGATTACAGTTCTTTTAAGTCGATGGTCTATTAGAAACAACCTCTCTATATACCCACAAAGATAGGGATAATGTTTGTGTAATCTTATCCTCTCTCAAACCCACTTGTGGCATGACACTGAGTTTGGTATTGTTGTCATTATTGAGTTTTAAAAGGTGTGAATGGAAAATAAAGAGTTGTGACTTTAATGAAAAGTTGCGACTTTTATGAAAAGTTATGAATTTTATGAAAAATTGTAACTTTAATGAAAAGTTGTGATTTTCTTGAGAGTTGTGACTTTTATGAAAAAATGTGACTTTTATGAAAAGTTGCAACTTTTCCGTATGGTTGTGATTTTTCCAAAGGGTTGTGGCCTTTCTGATAAGGCACAATAAGCATCCGTTCACACTACCCTTTGTTGTGTATAAATAGAGGGATTCATCTAATTTTTCAACAATGAATTTCTGGACTTCTTCTTCTACTACTAAATCTAGTATTCTAAGTGTACTTTACTACGTTGAGTGGTTCGTTGACACCGTAGTTTTAGATAATGATACACCGGTGAGTAAGATTGTTCTATCCTAGGAGGAAATATTCCATTAACCTCGGGTACTTGAGGGGAATAATTCTCTTAAGGATTCACTGTACTCGATTTTCTTCTTTGAGAAATATTTTGTATATTATTTCTAATTTGTTTCAGATTCTATTTTCTTTACTGATTTTAAGTTTCTAGTTTTGAACATACTCTTTAAACTTTGTTGTTTCTTACCAAGTTCTTCAAAGTTGTTGTTTCTTACCAAGTTCTTCAAAGTTGTTGTTTCTTACCAAGTTCTTCAAAGTTATTATTCTAATTATCTTAGAAACACAGGTTCAACAACAATGATGAGTGTGTTATTAGGTTTTGAGAATGTTTACGTTTGAGTAGATTTACTTCTCCTTCCTTACTAGCCAAAAATAATCTAGATGCAAAGATTGTTTCATCTTCTCTTGATGACTATCATGTTTTGGTATTAAATGCAAGATTTTCCCTAACTATTATAAGGGGTTATCTTTCATCGATTAGGTCTTAAATATGTATATCCAAACATTAGGTTTTTCTTTTAAGATGAGCACATATCGATCAACATCTGTGGTTAAATCGGATCAACGCATCATTTCTATTGTACTTACCTTTTTTAACTGTTACTGGAGTTATCTAATAAGACAAGTTGTATTTGGTTTCATCAGATTGTTCCATTCCATTAAGAGTTGGCTGTATGGATCAAAATGTTAGTCATGGTGTTGAACCTGTAAAGAATATGAAGCCTCTGAATTCTCCAGGGGAATTCGCTGTGGAGTGTGCAAGATGTTACAAATGGAGGTACATTCCTTCAAAGGAAAAGTATGAAGAAATAAGGGAACACATTTTGGAACGGCCCTTCTATTGTGAAACAACTCGTGAATGGCATTCTAATAAAAAATGTGATGATCCACCTGATGTCACTGAAGATGAAAGTGGACTCAAGTGGGCAATTGATGCGCCTAATATTCCTCAGCCTCCTCCAGGGTGGGAACGTATTATTAAATTCAGAACAAAAGTAGGCACCAGGTTTGCTGATGTGTATGTCTTGCATCTTTTTCTCTATTCATTTTACTGTTAATACGTAGAACAATTATTGATGCTTTCCTTGTAAGCTAGGACCCTGGACACTAATGTGCAAAATAAATGTCGTAGTTCTTGATTATTTTCTTTTCATGATTTACAGGTATTATAATTCGCCATCTAAGCAGCAACTTCGTTCCAAAACTGAAGTTGAAAAGTATGTTCATATTATCAAGTTAAACCTGCTTTTCGGAATGTGTTTCTTTTCCTAATGCTTTCTTTGATTGGTCTAAATTGCGTGAAGTGATAATAGGGAATATGTACATCGTTTGCATTTTATGTTGCTTAATAGCTAGTCTTTCTTCGCAGGTACTTGGAGCAACATCCGGAGGATGCAACACAAAGTGCAAAGCTGGATCAGTTCTCATTTCAGATCCCAAGATCATTAGAGGAAGATTATGTTGTAAAGAAGCGTTGTCCAGCACATTCACTTGATGATATAAATGGTGCTTATGATGGTATGAATCTGTATTAAACATGCTTAAATTAGAAGTAAGATCGATGTTGCATTATTCTGTGATTACATTTACATGTGTCATGCCTGTAAACAAGGAAATTATCAAAGCATTTACTCAGTGTTTTGATTTTGCTCGGAAAAAGCACAAAGTTTATAGCTAAAAGTGTCTGAAAGAAAGGTAAAAGAAGAAAGATTCTTCATTTAGGATACTTGATGTTCACCAAAACTACATATATTCACCATTATTTTTCTCACATTTTAGTACTTAATTGTAATGTCTTTTGAGTATTGATTATATCACAATGTGCTTAATGTTATATTTTTATTGTGTTGGAACAGAGCGGTACAAAGATAGAGATATTTCAAACATAAATGAATTGAAATGGAAAAGAAAAAGAAGTAAAAGGAAAAGGCGGGACAATTGGGGGACAATCGTTTTGTTCCTCAAAGAAATTCAAGCAAGCAACGAACAGGCAGTTGCGATGACATCGGTGTCGTAAAGGTGGTGCAAAGAATTGCTGATGAATCTGATTTGGCCTTTTGGTACTTTTAGTCTATGCTACATCCTAGCTAAACAATTCTTGTAAAATCAAATTTGGTTAAGTTGGACATATGTATGTTGTAATGTCCTTGATCCTTATCACCTAATAGCTTTTAATGGTGTGATTTTTCACTTATTAATTAAACTTCATTCCTTTCGCTATCAAAATGTGGTTTAATTATCATCAATTAAGAGGCTGCAGTATTTTACATTTGTATACTTCATTCATGGAAGTTGAAAGTAGCACAAGATTCAAGTTTCTAGTTAATATTAGTTTCTGGACACGTGTATCCCTTGCATCGATACACATTTTTTAAAGTAATATAAGCAACATCAATATTGGTAAATAATAATTTACACCAAAATTCATTTGAAACATACAAGCTCAGACATGATTGTAGTCCATCACTCCATCTATTTGTATAACATATTTATTTCATATATTTAATACATTACCAATAAATATAAATTTAATTATTGTGGGATTCAGTTCCTAATGAATGTCAATGCTAAAAAGAGAAATAAAAAATTGCAAACAAAAACAAAGACATATTACAATAGAAAAATTAAAATATTTTAGTATGTCAATACACATGCATCTTGATTGAAGCTATGCAAAGGGTTGATGGCAACTCTTTTTCTCGACTCATGTCAAAAAAATTAAATAGATTGAACATTTACTCGCATAAATTTTTCTACTTCTTCTTCATATTCCATAGGCAGATTCACTTCAAATTTGTAACACTTTTTCTTTTAGCCAAAGGGTTTCCGAAATAGGTATACAAAACTTTATTTGCAAAAGAGAATAAGTGATCAACATTAGTTAAGAGTAGTGCTACAAAGAAGGAAAAACTTGTTTTCAGCTTCTCTATAGTGCAAAGTTTGCACATCTCTTGATGCTAAATTCTCAGGGCAACACTGAGTTTGGTGTTGTTGTCATTGTTGGATTTTAAAAGGTGTGAATGGAAAATGAAGAGTTTTGATTTTTAATGAAGAATTGTGACTTTTATGAAAAATTGTGACTTTAATGAAATGTTGCGACTTTTAATGAAAAGTTGCGACTTTTATGAAAAATTGTGACTTTAATGAAAAGTTGCGACTTTCATGAAGAGTTGTGACTTTGAAAAAAAATGATTTTTATGAAAAGTTGCAACTTTTCCGCAAGGTTGTGATTTTTCCAAAGGGTTGTGACATTTCCGATAAGGAACAATAAGCACCCGTTCACACTACCCTTTGTTGTCTATAAATAGAGGGGTTCCTCTAATTTTTCAACAATGAATTTCTGGACTTCTTCTTCTACTATTATATCTAGTATTTTAAGTGTACTTTACTACTCTTGAGTGGTTTGTTGACACTGTGGTTTTAGGTACCGATACACCGGTGAGTAAAATCGTTCTATTCTAGGAGGAAATATTTCATTAACCTCGGGGAATAATTCTCTTAAGGATCAAGTTGTATTTGGTTTCTTCAGATTGTCCTATTCCATTAAGAGTTGGCTGTATGGATCAAAATGTTAGTCATGGTTCTGAACCTGTAAACAATATGAAGCCTTCAACTATATGGATCAAAATGAAAAATGAATTCATGGTGAATTGGGATGGGTTGCCCATAATGGATACAGAATGAGTTCTGGTACTTGCACCAACAAATAGGCCATTTGACCAGATGCTCCAAACAGAGCCAAAATTCTAATAGGCTTGGAACAAATTCCCTGCATTGGAACAAGTTGTTTGGATAATGCCTATATAAATAATATATCACCAGCTTGCTTAAGTTCACTTAAAAACTTAATGCATTCAATATAATTTAATTCTTACAGAAAATACAACTTTGCATCTCATGATCTGTACATTTTGAATACAGATTTGGGAGCTAGAAAGCTTATCCAATTGTCATTACCTAGCAATTATGTTACTACTGATCGCGGCACCTCAACATGGGTACACATCTACCAAAACTTCTTTTGGATATTAACATTTGTGACTTTATGTTAGTACTCAAAGGGAAACTAGATCATTGATTAGTAAACACTTATTCCATTTTCCTCTGGAAACTTCAGATGAAGTTAGTCTCCTCTTCAAATTTAAAAGGAAAAACTAACCGGCCTGTACAATGATGTCTAGGCTTTGATAGAAATATATAATTTGCCGAGTTTCTATAGAATGTGATGTAATGGCCTTTAATGCCAATAACATTCACAATGCGTTATCAAAATTAACTCTTGACTCTACAATAACTCCTATAGAAATTTCCTATATAAGTAGTGCCTTTGTGAATGCTAACACAACCAACAAAAGAAAAGAAAACATTTTCCTTCTTTCTTTTTATTCTTAGAATATTTTTTGGGCAATTGGTTTTGAGCAACCTCTAAACTTTCAGCCATGAGTGCACGTGTTTGAGAGTAACTGTGGAACCAAGAGGCACATTTCTTGGAGCAGCTTTCCATGAAAAAGAACAAGAAGTTCTTGGCAAAAATGGAGAAGAGGGGAAGAAGAAAGCTAAGCTCCAGGAGTAGCAGTTGCAAGAAGGCAAAGTCAACTCGCAGCGGGAAAGAGATAGAAAAGCGGCTCGGATCACCATCAAAAGCATCAAAAGAACAGTTGATCTTGATGATGGTCAACAAACCGGAAGAGATTTTTTGGCCATCATCGGTGCTACGAGTAGTTCATAATATGATCAGCTACTACCATGAGAATTATTATCCAAATATATGAAAACATTTATTCATTGTGCATGCAATGTGAAAAAGATAATTTAACATAGTAATAGAATAACTATTTTTCTATTTTGAGACGACCAAAAGATAATTTAGATACTTATTTGTATCTAAAAAGAAGGGTCAAAATAGACCTGCAAAATTGACCTCAACTCGTATTGAAATTACATTGAATGAAGATTGCTATTTTCCATGATGAAAAAATGATTATTCTTATTCCTTTGCAAGATTCTGACTTTCTAACTAAAAGAAAACTGTTAGAAAACTTTGTATTTTAATGGAGTTTGAAGAAAGAAAATTCAAACATGATAATTGTGAGAGAGAATCATTGACTTAAAACCAAAATAGGGTGATCGAACGAATTTGTGGGAGAGAATCAAAATAATGAAAAGAAGACTGTTTGGGACGGTAAAATGACTGAGGAGTTTGTTCCAAGGCACTTACCGATGCGACAGACAAAGAAGAACCATTTGACAGTATCACTAGGTTCAACAAGATCCAATAAATCCATAAAGAAGGTATGAATTATCAAGTGTTGTTGAATAGGTTTGAAGAAGAAGACAAGAGAAAAATATTTCCAGTTACTTTTGATGGGCAATCAATTAGAAAGTTTGAGGTTGATAACTCAACCTTCTTCTTGATTGACATATTTTTACATTATTTAAGCATCCTCATTTGTAATATCATCATGAAATGTATTACAAACTCTGTGGTGATCACAAAATACTTAGTTCTCTCTAGTTCTTATTTTTCTTCATGCTTGTTAGGTAGTAGAAGTTAGGTCATTAGGATTAATTAGTAAGGTAAGGTCTAGCCCCCTTGCTTGTACTTATCCCTATTGATATTTGTTTTTGTCTAATAAAAGGCCGCTAGACAATGTCTAGTAGTAAATTTGCTAAAAAAGAAAGAGAAACTCGGGTGATTGATATTTTGTGTCTGTTTCAAATTGATTTTATGGAAGGAAATCTACCTTTTTTTTTACTTTATATTTTGTTAGGTTTTGATAGAAATCTATTATTATGTATTGAAAACAAAAAACTCTTGTTAGAACTTGTAATACTTATTCTTAAAGATTTTACTTTAACGAA
>JAJOOH010001923.1:0-24283 GCA_029582605.1 Solanum gracilifrons | reverse complement strand
TAATAAGTAATAACTTATAAACTTCAAAGATTCAAATCTTGAAAACTTAAGCTCAAAAACATTTTTTTTTTTAAAAAAACTTTATTAAACTTAACTTGCATACTTCAAAAGATTCAAATATTTAAAACTAAGCTCAAAAATATTTTTTTTTTAAAAACTTTATTAAACCTAACTTGCAAACTTAATAAGTAAAAATTAAAAAAAATATCTTTAAAATAAACTTAAGTAAAACTACATTATAAATTTCAAAACTATTAATTTAAACTTAGAAAAATAAAAAAACATTAATATTTTTGTATTTCAAAAAACTAAAATAACTAAAAATTTTTTTATCATTTTTGAAATAGCTAGATGTGTCGTTCCGTTTATTCCATCCCGTTCCATTCCGGTCCGTTCCGGTTCCATCCCGGTATATAGTGGGACGGGACGGAACCGTGTATCCGTACCGGTAATTCCGGTCCGGTTCATCCCGGTACCGGTCAACAAATCGGTCAACCCATCCCGTTCCGGTCCGGTACCGGTTCATTCCGGTCCGGTGATTTCGTTCCGGTCCGGCGCCCAGTCTTACCTTGGATAGCAAGGAGGCTCACCAAAGCTAATTGGAATGCAAATGGTATCAACGAAGCGCCTGTTGATGACCCTAAACACCTGTATTTGCATCATAAAAAGATGTAGGTCGAATGACGTCAGTATATTGAATGTACGAGCATGTAAGGGGAAAACTGAAAGCAATAATTGATTGGATTGACAAGGCTGGAAGAAATACTCACCTCAACCCAACTCAATATGAAAGCAATGAAAAATTTTAATATGGTAGAGGCACAACCAACAAAAGGTGGGTGAGGCTCTATTCACTTTTTGACACATGGATAAGTGGGTCATTTATCTACTTTAAGTTATAATGCTACCACTAACAAGAAAGAGAGTATATTTACACAATAAATTGAGTTGAACATATATATTAAACATAATACAAGAGAAATTAAAACGTGGGTTTACTTCTTCTTTGTTTTAATATTTTGAGATTATATTGAATATGTTACGTAGTTATATGTTGGTTTGACAAATTTATTTTGATATGGTATCTTTTCTACGTAATATAATTTGTATTTTTGTTTTCATCGCAGTTACTTTTCTACTTTTAATTATTATTTTTTTATAAAATAGTAATTAAAATTTTGTGGAATACGTTTAATTTATTTTATTTTAAAAAAATATTTTATTTTTTTGTTAATTTTTTTAAATAATGATTTATTTAAGTTAAAGATGGCTAGATTTAGAGAGAAAATCAAGATCTGAAAATTAATCTTTATTTCTTTTCAACATTGGTGTAACTTTTTTTTCTAACATCAACAAAAATGTTTTTTTTTTAAAATAAAAAATTACAGATTCAGTTTGAAAGTCAAAATATGTAGTTTTGATTTACCATCCTTTGATTTTATAAAATTATTAGGAAAGAAAATTTAAAATTTAATATTTCAACAAGTATAAAATGTGGATCCACAATCATTTTTTATTTTATTATTATATATTTAGTGAAATGTATTATTTCTGCTGGGATTGAGATTAATTATAAAATTTATTTTACTTTTGTTATTTTTGTTCTAGGTTTATAAAAATTCTTCAAACTAACATAAACTACAATAATAATAATATATCCAACGTAATCTCAAAATTAATATAATATGAACAATTAAAAAAGAAGAAAAGCAGCAAATGCACGTATTATTTCTCTTGCATTTTTTTATATTTGTTCAACTTTATTTATTATGTAAATATATTCTCTCTCTCTTGTTAGTGGTAGCATTTTTGCTTTAAAGTAGATAAATGGCCTACTTATCCACATGTCAAAAAGTTAATGGAGCCTCAATCAACTTTTGTTGGTTGGGCCTCTATCATGATAAAAAATTTCAAAAGCAATCAATAAGAGATGCAATATTTAAAGTTTTTAAATCATTAGATATCAACTCAATGATGTATAAAAATACAATAATGTACTTTTTACTTTTATTTGAGAGATTCTTTAACCGACAACCATCACTATGAGCTATGTGATGATTCAACGTCTCGCCCACGCTGCCAAAACTGTCATATACCTTGTCGGGGTATAGAACACCTCAACTAAGTGGATCCACTAAGTTATGCTTAAAAGCAATAAGGAATCATCTAAAAGTTTAATCATTTACCCATGTTGGCATACATGGTTTATGAGGATTTTGAGTTGTCTGAACTCATCCCCATATCAGTGCTCAATACAACTCCCAATAATAAATAACTCATGTTCAAATGTGTAAAACATAACTCTTTCTGAATTCGAGGTAAATACTCAAAAGATCCTCTAAAAGAGGTAATGCTCTGAAAACATCTTTGAACTCATAACTCATTTAGAAATCGTTGTTTTTCTCTTCGAAAATGTAAAGTGTTACATTTAGGAATACTTAGTTCCCGTATACTCATTTTGAAAGATGAAATACAACTCTTCTCATTCTCATACTCATTTACTCAAAATTTAGTTCTATAGTTAATTGCAAAAGAGTTCTCAAAAAACCTCTTGGACTTTCCTCTTAACTTTACTTTAATTTGAAATGTGAATTAAGACATGTGATTATGACATGTAGGATCTCTCAAGGATTAATGAAGACTTTAAGAGTTCATACTAAGAAGAGAACGTAGACACGATTTGAAAGAACACATATGGAATGAATGACAGAAAAGAAAAGAACTTGGCAACCCTGGCGCACTGAGTGGCGCGGGGCACCAACCACAAAACTACTGGACAGTGTTTGGGGTGCACTGTTGGCGCGCTGCGTCAGTCCCCAAACTACTGACCAGTAGTCCTAGCACGGTGGTGGCGCGTCGTCCCACACCTGTGCCCAGAAATCTGACGATTTTTTCTTCAATTTTTTGGGTCCTAATTCATCTAGAATTGAGTGATTTCTTCTAAACTCTTTTTGGTTTACAAACCCCACACAAAATCATCAAAATTCCACCCAAACTTTATCAAGAAACACCACTCATTGTCAATACCATCCCCTCAAGAACTCAAAACCTCCATTGTTAAGGAATGGGGC
This sequence comes from Solanum gracilifrons, assembly GCA_029582605.1. Lineage (NCBI taxonomy): Eukaryota > Viridiplantae > Streptophyta > Magnoliopsida > Solanales > Solanaceae > Solanum > Solanum gracilifrons. The sequence continues at coordinate 21,212 of JAJOOH010001923.1, read as the reverse complement.
AAAACTCAAGAACTACTCAAGAATCTCATTATAAACGATCTCATGGCCGAATTAATGGAATAATTACATGTTTGGCTTGAGGACGAACGAGTCCATCACTATGAGAAGCTTACATACCTTGAAAGAACACTTGTTCTTGGCGAAATTTCTCAACCCTTAAATGAACGCTTGAAAACCCTTTTTTCCTCTTCTTGAAACCCTTTTCTCAAACTATACTAAATCAGATTAGACCCTTATTTGGGTGAGAAAAATGTTTTAGGCTAGTGGGTTAAGGAAAATATAAAAATATCCATTTCTCAAACGGATGAAAAAATCTTAACTAGAGAGGCTTCACTCAAACAGCCATAACTTTTTACTAGGAGCTCAAAATTTATCTAACTTGGTGGCGTTGAAAAGAGAAATCAAAGACCTTCGATATGATACCTCATGGACCACCTAACTATTTATGTGCTAAAAAATATGGTGATCTGAAGTTAACCCAAAATTAAAAACTGATGGAAGTTCGAGGTGATACAATATCTCTCCCTTGGAAACATTCATCCTCAAATAAGTTCACACTAAGTAGAACAGGGGTGGAAAGCATCTAACCACCTCAACTCAAGCACACAATATGCAATTAACAAAACTCAGCACATCAACTTAAAGAGTACTTTACAAAATGTTAATACCTTGGTTTGGAATTTCTCCGGAAAGAAAGAGATGTGGGTATCTTTTCTTCATATCTTCATCGGCCTCTCAAGTAAATTCCTCAATAAATTGATTTCTCCATAAGACCTTGACTGATGCAACCTCCTTGGTCCTCAACTTGCGAACCTAACGATCAAGAATCTAAACGGACATCTCCTCAACAAATTGCTTTTTGTAAAGGTGTAGTAGAAGCATCGTTTGATCGAAGAGGTTTCCTTAGAGACAGAGTGAGGAATGCGTGCCCGATATCCTCAACCTTTTTAGGCTTCATGTACCTTCCTTTACTTTATGTTCGAGAGGAACATGGTTTTGAGTAGTGGATAATTTAATGACCTTGAAGGTCATTTTTGGAAATTTAAAAACATTTATAGTTTTACCCCTCTTGATTATGGCCCGGAGTCATGTTTGATCTGTTTATGAAGTCCATTTTGAAGGTTTATTGAAAATTTGTGATTTTTGAAGGTTTTAGAGTTTTGGAGTTGAAGTTTTTAAAAGTGATTGTTAGTAACAATTGGAGCTACGAGTCTCAGAATGGAATTTTGTCAGTTCCATCAACTCTCGATTGCGAAATTTGGTAGATGAGTGTTTTCATTTTCAGTTTTGGAGTCTTTATGTGGAATTGAGCCTCTGAGTTGGAAGTTTAAGTGAAATTAAGTCAAGGGTTGACTTTGGTCAACATTCAGAGTTTGGACGCTCAGATTGGATTTTCGACGATTCCATTGGATTCAATTGATGATTTTAGGCCTAGGGAAGGTCTTGGTTTAAATTTTAGAGCTTCCGAGGGAAGTTTGGTATTTTTTGAGTTAAAGTTAGTTTATTGTAACTTTCATGGGTTTATGATAAAGAAGATCTCAGATCCATGCTTCAATGGTTCCATTCAGTTCAAATGTCGAAATTAGTAGGGTAACATATTTAATTTTTTTGATGAGATTTTGAACGAGTTTCAAGGGTCCATTTGGAGATTTTGTTGCCCCTTATTATTTGTTGAATTGCTGAGTTTTGGTGCATGCTAGTTTGTTAATTAAGATCGCGAGACTCCCTCTTGCAATCGCATACGGATCATTTGTTATGTGTCACGATCACATGCAGTCAGACACAATCGCGTAGGGTTAGACTTTCAGCCATCATGATCGCGTGGGTCTTGATTGCGATCGCGGTGGTCAAAATAAATGAGTTGACCGCGTTAGCTCATTGCGATCGCGTGGCCTAGGGGTCACAATCACGATGAACATTTGTGACCTAAAAAATGTGTTTTTCCAAAATCGAGATTAATCTCCATTTCACCATTTTTTTTAATCTTGTGAGCTTGGTGGAGGCACTTTTAAAAGGTTTTTTTTCAAGAATTTTTGATTGGGTAACGAATTTTAACTCCCCATCTTTATTACACATTATTTACTTCAAAATTTTATCATTAAATAGCTAATTTTGAACTACAACTTTGTGAGTTCCTCAAGAAGTTGAGTTTTAAGGGAAATGGTGATATAAGATTGATTTCAACTCAGTTTTCGATGTGGTTTTCGCTGATGAGTTCCAAAATCATTGCGTAACATGATTTTATACAAAATTTTAGATTTAATCCTAGTACTTGGGAATGGATTTTTGGGTCAATTTGACCCCGATTTTCAAAATCATTGATATGGTTGTTGTTAGTCTTGAATTTTTATTGTGATTCCATATTTGTATAGATTATGTTGAATTGGAGACCCATCGGAGAGGGAAAGCTCATATACCTGATTGATTATTTTCATTACTAAGGCAAATGGACATTTTGACCATTTGTTATGTATATTGAACCTTGTATGCAATGTGTGATCAGAAGTAATGAAAATTGGTTAAGAATTTCCTATAAGTTGTGTATCTTAATTGACGTATACGTTATAGTCATGATGTTGTGGGATAAAAGAAGAATATTGTTGATATTGTGATAAATGATGTACCATGAATGGTTGGAAGGTTGTATTGACTCACTCTTGATATTTATGTCAAGACTGTTCGTGTTGGATTTATTGTTGTGAAGAATGTTATCATCTCATTGAACATTTGAACATATATATTTGTATTGGTGCTATAACATTGTTATGATGATTCTTAGTGCAAATAATGAAAAATAGGGGATGGACCATACGACTGTGGCAGATTTATGAGAAATAGGGGACGGACCACATGATATGTGGTAGATTCATGAGAAATAGGGGTCGGGCCAAACGATCTGATGCATGGAAAGATATGACCCTTATGGGTCCCGGACTATAATACAGTAGGTGTGTATCCTAAGAACATACATGCATCACTCTATATGACATTGCACTTCATCTTGTTTCTTGTCATTAGTGAATGACGATGTGTTTTTGTGGTTATTGAATTGTGAAAGATTATAGTGATGTGACTATATTTATTGAGGTGAAAGTTGTGATGGTCATACGTGCTTTGTTGTTATTGAGTGTGAACTGTTAAGTTGAACTGATTTACTATATGCATGTCGTAGTTGTGGAGGTTCAGTTAGTGTAATTGGAGTACTTGTGTTCAGGATTACTTACTTAGAGTTATTTGGGTTCATACTTGTTGAGTGCCATTGTTGTTTGGTACTCACCCCCTTGCTTTTACACTTGTGTAGGTTACGAGCGTGGATCGTCTTGATTACTCCTTCTTACCTTTGTTTGAGGCTTGTCTGAGTAGTTTGTGAGGTAGTTGTTTGTCATTTCGGCAGACATCACTTACATCGTTATGTTTATGTCATGTTCTAGACAAAAAGACATTTAGACTTGTATTTTTGTTGATTCTAATGTAATACTTAGAGTCTTGTACATGTGATACCAGTCCTTGGGGTTTATAAGTTATGTTATATATTTCCACAATATTCATGATATTTAGTCTTCCATTTCCATTTTATTTCCGCATTAATTTATTTTGTTGGGTTTTAGGTTGATATGTCTTGGTGGGATAAGACAGGTGTCACCATGCTCGGTTTCAGGTCGTGACACGTTCTATATTCTCGAGTTCATTTCATTCATATCTAGACATCATACGTGATGGTACAAGAATGAATGGAAGATTATTAATTTTTGTTGGTTCTATTCCGGTAATATTATTTTTCAATTGATCTAATCATTCAGCATTTCACAAGGTAGATGCAAAAACAATGTTCACCAGTTAGGCTGAAGCTAATTAACTTGTTTGAAAAAGGCGTTTTAGGGCCGTTAAGGATGTGGTACTGTTTAGAGAAAGAAAACGGAAATTAGCGAAGGATATTTTGCAATTAGCGACAAGAAAATTGGTTGCTAAAAATTAATTATAACGACTGAAATTTCTTTTGTCGTTAAAGGATCTTTTACAACTGGATATTAAATTCGGTCCTTAACTCTTAACGACGGAGCTTTTACCGACCGGTGACAACCGATTGTTTTCGATTATTATCGATTTATAGCTACCGAATTTAGACTTTTAACGACTGAAATTTCCTTTGCTAAAGATTCTTTTTCCTGTAGTGGATATCAGTGATGTAACTAATAGTTTAAAAAAAGTATATTCTTAATTAGTATGTTGAGGTGAATTATTTATGAAGTAATCATATTGGAAAGGGGATTTTTAAGATATACCTCATTATCGCTTCTAGGAAGGGTTAATAATCAAAACTTGTTGGGTACACGTATTTTCCATACTCACTCTATACTTGTTGCACCTTTTTGTGTGCAGGGATTCAGCCAGGTACTATCATAATTACTTGACTTGCTACTACGATTGAAATCTGTGATTGTTAGAATTCAAGGTGAGTTACTCTCTCTTCACCACTAGATTCTAGAGATTCCTTTTATTTTCTGTCTTATTTTCCTCTCGACAGTGATTTTAGTTCTTCAAACTTATTTCTTATTTGTAGATGCTCTTATATTAGTGTCACCATGTCTTGGAGTTGTTTTCATTTTTAACTGGTCAATTCCACATTTATAGAAGGTAGTTGACTATTCTTATGTTTTTTTCTGCATTATTTACATTGTTAATTGATTAATAAGGGGATGGGGTTTTCCTACGGCCTACGAAGATGATAGGTGCCTCACGGAGTAATGAAATTTTGGATCGTAAAAGACACAAACTCTAAATATAGGAGGAGGGTTTGGGATTGAGTTCCTGGACTCCCCACGGGTCATACACATTTTACATGGACTAGGAAACATAATTTCAATTATCGATCTTTTACTTACTATCTATATAAAGTAATACATCCCCACATTGACATGCAAGAAATATGTTTCTATAGTTAATTTTAATCTTTTTATCATAAGAATTGTAATTAAATATGGTAATAGGCCACTTCTCTTTAGTTTTATCCTTTTGTCTTGCCATTTTTTTCTTCCTATTTACACGATGATCAAAATCTACGTGCAATGCATGTATTATTGTGTTGTTATTCTTTTGGTAGATGACTTCTAATTTTCTTCCATTGCACTTTCAGGTTATCTTTACCACAATCCTTTCTCTTATTGTTAATTTTTTACAAGTAATTGTGTAATAGTGTGTTCGTTTTCCCTTTAGATTATCGTTTAGAGTGTATTTTCATATATCAATACAAATTAATTTTTATTTTTGATATCAATATCGAAATTTATATACATTTTTCATTAATTAACACGATATACATGTGCAAACATGTACACTTGACTAGTATATATAGAGAGAGATGGAGGGTGCTCTTAGTCTAACATTTTCACCTTACTTACCAAACACCTGAGAATAAATAAAAAGATTACTTATTTCCAAAAAAAAAAAAAGACATTTCCCATCATACCCAACACATCTAAATTGTCTACACAATCATAGAAAAAGTAACTCATTATTTTCACTAGCAAAATGTAACCAAGGTTCAAACACTTGAGCTGAGAGGTAAATCACTACTATTTTATTAATCAGCTCTTTGAGACATTTGAGAGTATTGCTAGTTAAACATGATTAACTGAGTAACACAAACATTAGACAGATGATTGAAGGCCAATAACGCCTGCGAAAACAGGTGTAGCAGAACGATATTAGTGCCACAGATAAGAAAGACGAGGAAGACACAGAAGGATTTCAATTGTAGTTACATAAACTTAGAAATCACAATAAAATTGAACCTGAAAAGCAATTGCAATTTAGGTTCAGATTTCATACAATTTAGCTTCAAATTCATAATGATCCTTAGTCATATCAGTAGTAAGTAGGCTTGTTCTAAGTAAAACATTGTCCCTTAGACCTTACTTGTGCTATTGGTACATTTACGTCTCTGATAAGATAACTTCACAACCCAAGTAGAACAAATATATATATATAGGGAAAAGGGCTAAATATACCTCGGAACTATTCAAATAAGTCAGCTTTACCCTCGGTTATGTTTTTGGCTCAAAAATACACTCCAACTATCAAAATAGATCAAAAAATCCTTCTTACTAAAGAGTTGTCCAAAACAAGGAAAATGGGTCTAATTTTGTCTTGAACTATTCTAGATAAGGAAGTTTCCCCTCCATTTAAAGTTCAGGACAAGTGCTCTTAATTGTAAAGACTTGAGCAAAAACTTGTATTGGAGATTATTAGATTAATTTGACTATTTCAAATGACAATTTTTATATAATGCTAATTTTATATTTTATATAAAGTCTAATTATGTGCATTAATTTTTCAACTAAATATTTATTCTACTCTTTCCTTTCAGAACTAATATACACGCCTCAACTTAAACTTGGGATGACTTAAAGTTATGATAAGTAACAAAACGCACAAAGATACAACTGAATTTGATTTCTTTTATTATATCATTCTTAGAGTTGGTAAAACAAATTCATTATTGTTAATGTAAAAAAAAATAAAAATTATGTAAGAAAAGGTATGTGATATCATGTTTAGAAATAAAAACTCTGTACCTAATGTATGAGGAACCGGATGATAAAAAAAAGCCATGCCATTGTTTTTATTTGTTAAAATGTAAAGTATTTATACTACTTATTTTTCTATATGTATAATATAACACATTCAACCTCCTCATCCAAAAAAAAAAAAAGAACAAGGGAAAAACTGTCCTGTTTGGAATGGTTCATGGCATAATTGACCATTTTTCTTCGTTCCGGAGAAAAGAAGATCATTTTGAGGTATTTTTATAGTTGGAGGACATTTTTGAGCTAAAAGCGCAATAAAAGATATTTTTGAGCCAAAAACATAACAAAGGGTGTATATATATATATATATAAAACCAAAATCTCAAGGGAAGAGGAAATGCAATTACCACAGCCAACTCTTGCACCTGCGTTTCCAGTTGTCTTACTTAGTTCATGTCCACCTGTTCAATAGTTAATCAGCTCAGGATTCATAAAGAATGACATACCTCAAAATATTTGGACTTTTTTATGATATAGCCTATAGCCTATAATAACATACAGAAAACGAACAGTAGAATAGGTCTCAAGAATGATTTCACCGGATGAAGATATCTCATTGTACAATCAGAGGTGGACCTAAGATTTTAAAGTTAAGGGTACACCATTATCTTAAATATAAAAACCATATAACAAGAGTAAAAGTTTTGTTGATTCACTTGATTTTGAGTTAATCCTTTTAGCCATATACCGTCTTTCAACTGACGTTTTCAAACCATGCTTCGCAATCAAGCTAGAAAAAGACCAAGATTCAGTAGTGGGTGAACTGATTGCTGAGCATACCAGTTGACACTATTAGATACAACCCAAGTTGACTCTTTGCATCAATTACCCAATTTCTTTTTTTCCTAACATATACTTCTAGTAATGAGTTATACATCTCAATATCCATAATTTGTGAAAACTATCAAAATTTCTCTTGATCTTACAAAATAACACAAGTATAGTTCATAACAATGTATCAGAATATCCTACATATCTTTGTTAGTTTTTTATAAATAAATGCTTGCAATTACATATAACTACAATCTTTCAAACACACATAATTTTATAAAGATTTACTCGTCCAATAAATCATCAATAGTAGAAACTAACTATTCTTTATTATATATAATCCACTCACATGATACTGACTCTTCACGTTGAGCTAGGTTGAATAATTATTTTTGCAATAAATGATGAATCTTTCTTTGCAACGTATAAACTTATTGGTTAAGTTTTACAATTTAAAAAAAAAATAAAGTTACAATTTGAAATCCTACTTTTTGGAGAATTTGATATTTTAAATCATAATTTGACATTGAAGTTGAAATTTTATTCACATTTCATAAATAGGCGTTGATTTCAAATTTGAGCCCCAAAAATCCTATGACCAATGTTGTCTACTTTGTAAAAAGCAAGAAACACTTGAGAGGTGTATAAGATGAAAGCTATGATCAAATCATCAAATGGCTATATCTGAGATAATTACAAAAAGGAAAAAAAATCCTTTCTTTTGGTGATTATAAACTGGATCTCTCAGTATTACTGAAAGCTAATTTTAACTTTGTATGGTTTCATTATTGTGGATTAATACAAACATTAGTTATAAATTAGCATGTCATCACAACTTGAGAGTCGTAAAAGAATCAAGCAAATACAATTGCCCATTAACTCGAAGCTAGCAAAGAAGAAAGAAAAAGAATATGGCATCCTTAAAGACAGTATGAGACTATGACTATCTCAGCCAAACAAGACACCCTCATGCATTATGTTTTTCTCTTCAAATGTTTGGCTCACTTAAGAGACATGAAATGCACAATTTCTGTCAACAGTCTAAAAGACATGGTCAGGATTAATGGTCACACATCAAAGCAACAGCACATACTGATCATAATCAGAGCACAAAAATGGGGGCAAGTTGAAAGGGAAGTGATATTGAACATTGCTCAAAATAAGTTAAGAGTGACCAAAAAAGCATGCATACCTCTTCCCAGATCATCAGGATCAGCATGCACAACTACTGCTCTCCCCAAGATGGAGTGCACTCCACTAAGAGGAATCTATATGTACAAGCAAAAATTAATATTGTCACACACCAATCAAATAGCATAACAAAGAAGTAGACTGTACTGTACTGTACCTGCATATCTGAAATTGATATCTCCGCCACCCCTTGATTACAGAAATAATCATAAATTAAAGGGAACAATCAATCCAATTACTGAATTTTAAAAAATATGAATTATAAAAGTAATAAAACTAACCATCAGGACCAGCAATAATGTTGCCTAAATCACCCGCATGACGTACTTCATCCGTGGGAGCTCCATGATCTTTCTTAAGTGGATTAAAATGAGGTCCTAAAAGTCAATCAGTTACACTGTTAGGGGCAAGTATAACCAAGGACCTGCATTTGATTATCATAGAAGGATCCTTAGCTACCTAGATTAGTAATTAGTCTAATTCAATCTCCTTGTTGCTTATCATGTACAAGGTAATTAGCTGTTTGTAACAAACAAGAGTGTAACGGTAACCAAACTCTCATGCCAATTTGTATCGATTGAAACTGACTCAATTACAATAGCTAGTAATCAAACTGATAGTTGAATGACAGAATTACTAGAACATAGAAGGGGATAGACATAATACATAAAAATGACCCTTAACTTGGCTTTAGCAGATAACAATGCCCTCCAACTTTGAGTGTGCACAAGTGGACACTTAAACTTGTATAAAATTGAACAAGTAAACACACACGTCCTACATGACATAATACACATAAGATTCCACGTAGAACACAACATTGCCATGTAGGGTGTCATGTAGGATAAATGTCTCTATTTGTTCAATTTTATACAAGTTTAAGTGTCTATTTGTGCACACCCAAAATTAAAGGTCATAGTTGTCCGCTGACACCAAATTATAATAGACTTTAAAACTATTTTGCTCTCACAGAAACAACTCTCCTATTCTAATAGTGAAATATATGTTAGATTGATCAGAAACTCTTTGACACATGCATGTGAGGTTCAAACCCACAACTCTAGCTTGGAAAGCATTTCCACTCCCTTCCTTACCACTAAGCTGTCAATCAGTTTTGTTATGGATTGACAAGTTAATATACATATATATTTATTTAATTTTCTAATACAAATAATAGTATCTATGCAAAAAGTTACTGGATTCATCCAAACCAGCAAACCCCCACATATCTCCACCCCTAATCCCAAAAAACAAGAATTAGAAGAAAGGGAAGGAACCAGTGGAATTGCAGCCGTTAGTGGTATCACCCAAGGCATGAATATGGAAAGCGTGGAGACCTGGAGCTAGACCAATTATTCTTCCTCTCACATGGGTACCACCTGTATGAGTTGTATACCCAAATTAATAACAAGACGATCGAGGAGTAGAAAACACAATAACAGTTAGAAAAGTACCGTTGGATTGCTGGATGAATTGTAAGGACCCTTTCACACTATTGTTCCCGGAGATGACAGCCACTGCTTTCAAATTCCCCATTGATTTTTTCCCTACATCTTTCTCCATTTTTAAGGGTCACCATTTTGTCTCTATCCTTCTTCTACCAGTGTTCTGTCACAATTCTGCCTTATATGTCCATTTTGGTCCCTTAAATAGGATTCTGGGCAATTTTAGTCCCTTAAAATTTTAAAAGTGGAACATTTTTTATTCAACTCAAAAAATAAAGGGAAAAGAGTTTTGACATTTCACTCAACTTTGTTATTTAAAACTCATATATTGTCGATATGAAAGTGGTTTATATATATTTTTACCATTATATAAGTGACTCACATATACCCCTATCATTACATAAAAAAAAAAAAAAGGAGATCAGATATGACGGAAGTGAAAAAATTAGTTTTAAATTTATATTTTTACTTTTAATTTTTAAAAAATCATGTAAGGGTATATATGACCCTTCTAGAAAAATTCAATTCAAAGTATATTTTAATCTTTTTCATATATAAATCATTTTTTGACTTCTTCGTTTATCATTTTTTGAGTTTCTTATTCTCATTTTTGTATCTTTCATTCTTTAGTTTAAAGAAAGAAAAAAAATTTAAACTATTTTTTTTGTGGCTATATTAAAATTTAAACTATTTTTTCGGCTATATTATAATTTAATTTTTATATTTGTAAAAAAGAATTGGGGCATCTATAATAAATTTTACAAAAAAATTAGTAAAACATAAATAAATTTGATCATCAAAATAATAAATTAAAATTAGTTGTTGAAACATAAAGTAAAAAAAAAAAAAAATATGTGAGGAGGATCAAATATACCCCATATGGATTATATATTTTTTAGAAAAAATAAGAACTTAAATTAAAATTAATTTTTTCACTTCCATTAGAAGAAAAGGATATATGTGAGTCATTTTGTATAACAATATGGGTATATATGGGTCACTTTTATAACAATGGGTATATCAGCTCTAAATAGCAAAGTTGACGAGTATATCAAACTCTTTTCCCTAAAATAAATTGAAAAACCCATGCTACTATCAAAATTAAAATTTAGATTGCACACTATAAGGTTCATTTAGGGTTGATGCTCCCAACAATATTTTCTTCATATCCAGAGCTCAAAGAAATTAAAATAGACCTACAATCATAAATATGGAACAACTTTGACGAAACACACATTCTCTCTTGTTTTACTTTGGAAACCCAAAATTCATGGACAAAACTTTGGGGACACTTACTCTCTCTAATTTAGTGTTATTGCACGTGTGAATCACATTAATTAATAAAAAATGTTACAGTAAAAAGACTATTAAAATAATAGTTAGCGTTAAAATATCGAAGATATTTCTGTTAGCATTACAAAAAGAAAGCCTACATAGCGGGCGCTTATTTTACATACTACGGGGAAAGAAATCCCTCGCAATTTGTTGTCACAGAGGTTTCAGAAACTCTCATAGTTTGGTCTGCCACAATTAAATTTGGGGGGATTTTTCACGAACCGTTATAACAAGTAGCATAGGTTATTTTGCGGCGGTTTGACCCGCAAATTAATTCTTAGAAAACAACGGTTATAACCTCTGATATGAAATTTTAATAATAAAAATTAATGGAGGTTGAAACCCTCACAATTCATAAAAACATAATTATCTTCTTATATTTTTGTCATCAGTGAAATAATGCTCTTTTATTGAGGTCTGAAACTAATTTGTCTAATTATAGTTTAAATAGACATAAATTTACAAAAAAAAAAGGTGTGCAAGCACGCAACTAAGACAAGTAATGGTATTGATGTCAACATACAAAAAATTAAGCGAGAATCTTCACATTGATAATATAAAATTGTTTGCATATCATTTGACTGGGAGAGCATAATTATGTCATACAGATGTATTCAACTTCAACACAAGTACATCGTTGTTATTCTTACTCCCCGGTAAATTGTTAAACACATCATTCACGTTAGTCACTATCACATTCAGTTCAATCATGCAATTACATTATCAAAACTAATTATCTAATACGATTACAAAACACTTTAACGATTGCCACTGCAACAACTATAATTGGATGATCTTTGCGTCCATAAAAAAAAGTGATTCACTACCTGCATCACTTGGCTACAAAAAAAAACAAAACACAATGAGATTTTTTGAATGATAACTTAACTGCAAAAGGAACATTCTAATTTCAAGTACTCAAAATCTGAATTGTAATATTTTTATTGTAGCTATTCGGATAATACTTTATTGGCTATGAAATTTTTTTAGCCAAGTAAAATTACTTTGTGAAATTGAATTTTGTAAGCAAACTATATTATGACATGCTTCAATTCAAAGCACCAATCAATTCGGTTACAGAGCTAAAAAAAAAGAATAACAAAATAACATTATAAATAACACCAGTTAAAGGTGCTTTAGAATCTTGATGAGTCATGAGGCCTACAATCACTCTGACATATGATGTTCCTTTTCTAAATATGCTCTAAATATTATAGATTTTGATATGTCAAATGAAACATTACAAAGCCTCACATATTACTACAAAATAACAATATATTTTTTTACATTTGATCAAACAGTTGCCACATATTGAACAATAAGATGCAGAAAGCAATTAGAATGAACAAATAGTGTGCTTGCCTCTTGCCTGTCCAGACATTGATGATGCATCAAGGACTTAGGAGATGTAGATGATTGAATATAAAAAATAAGAACATTTATTAGACACAATTTAAAATGAAAAGTCGTAAAATCAATAAATATGATTGCCTCGATTTTTCTCTATTTTGCTATGTTTTCCTCACATGTCCTAGGGGTGGTAATTTCAACTCATATAAGTGAAATGAGTCTATTTAACCCCATATATACTTAAGATCATACAAATATAAACAAAATATGAGTATCAACATAGACCCATAGATCACTCCCTTGTAATAAAAATCCTTAATTGGACTAAAATAATATTTTTTTAAAAATAAATAAATTAGGGGGTCGGGGTGGAGGTGAGGGAAAGGGGGGAAGAGAAAGTTAAACTTTTTTTTAAAAATAAAAAAAAAATTGGGGTTGGGATAGGGTAAGGGGTCCAGGTGGGTGGGGGGAGGGCAAGAAAAAAATAGCTTTTTTTTTAAAACTTCTTGATTTAAAAATAAAATAAAATTGGGGTTGGGTTCGGGTAGGGTGGATGACTTGGTGGGGGAGGGGGACAAATATTTTTAAAACTTTCTTTTTCTAAAACTTTATTTATAAAACATTTTTAAAAATAGGAAGTAGGTGTAGGTAGGGGGTCTGAGGGTTCAAAAATTTATCAGTTTTATTAAAAAATATTTTAAGTGTCTAAAAATGTTGGTTGCTACCTCGCTAACTCTCCATAACAAGCCTCAGAAGTAGAAGGAAGAAGAAGTAATCACGATGATCCGAGCTAGTAACCTATACACGTATAGAAGCAAGAGAATGAGTACCAAACAACATGGTACTCAGCAAGCAAATCACTAAACTCAAAGTAAAGCAATATAGAATATCGGTACTCCTAAGACACAAACTGAACCTCCACAACTAACATTGCACAAAAACAATCTACCTAGAAGTTCGCATTTCACAGAGCAAATATCATGAATAACAACACTTCAATGTACACAGATTACCTCTAGCACCCCAAAAATTTCTAAGCTAAGACTCGAACCATTCTTCATTTATGTATAAGATCGTATCAAGTGATTTTAAAACTGTGCATAAGTGTTAAGGTCAATTATTTAGTGTAGAAATATATTTGGACATAAATTAAGGTCACAAGAATTACCTAGCACAAAGTTGAGTTGAAAGCTTTCATACCGATTAAGTTTCGATATAAGATTCTACTTATACCAATTTCAAACGATCATATCTCTCAGCACATAATTAATTAGGTGGTCCACAATCAAACTGAAGTTATATGAGTCTTCTTTTCAACGCCACCAATTTTGCCTAATTTTGGGTTTGGTGTAAAACGTTATGATCATTTTACCAGAGACTACCACAAGAGAGTTTTCTGAGTAAGTGACCTATGAATCACTTCTACAAGTCGTCGAAAGAGCTACGAACCGTATTTTTTGACTTATGAAAAAATTAGTGAAAGTCAAATTTTTGGGTCCAATTCCTACGGACTCATCTATAGGACGTAGTTTGGCCCGTAGAATGAAATTTTTATCCTTAAAACTTCAATATGAATTTCACGGATGGAATCTATGGTCCTAGATCAAACCACTAACCGTAGATGGCCCCGTGGAAGTTTTTTAAAAACTTTTTAAGTGGGTTTCTTTAATATTTTTCCACTTTTCCTAAGCCCAAGCCATGACGATTTAACTTCAATTAGGAAAATATATTCGACCAAGTACTCAATTTTATTTTAATTCTACGCTCTCAACTCCCCAACTCAAAAAGAAGACTATAAGTAAGACATAAGCTAGGTTTAAAGGCTTCGAATCAAGTTCTTCTTCAAACTTCTTCAAGAACTTTGTTCTTCCACATATGTAAGACTTCAAGGAGAGTATTCATTTCTCTCTCATACCTAAAGTATTTTGATTATATGATGAATTATGTTTAAACCTAAGATTTTACCCAATCTTCTTCAAGCTGTGATTTTTATGCAAAAGTTGGAATTTTTATGAAAGATTTCTCAAGCATATAATGAACTACTATGAACAACATGTTTTGTTATATGATTATGATTCTCCAAGTATGTGTCAAGATTATTTATAAGTTATTAAAACTACTTTTGAGGGTTATGCATAATTTCAAGTAAGTTATCTCATGTTTAAAGTGATATGCATAGAAGTAAAGATATGTTTATGAAAGAGATGTTTGAGCACTGCCTCACAACACTATAATTCATGATCAATATGACAGTCAGGTATGCCATCAATGGTTATGTAACACCTCGTATCCTAAACAAACTAAACCAACAGATTTTCCAAAAGTTGCAGGAGCAACCCACAGTTGCCACCCATGGACCGTAGGGTTACCCACGGTCTGTCCTGGTGATCTGTGGTTCACCACCTGCAACCCCTCCCAGAAAAGGTCCAGAAATTATTCTAAGCCATGACCCACGGCTGGATCCACGGACCGTAGGTCAGAACATGGACCGTGGTCCAGGTCCATGGATCGAGGCCCCAACTTTCAGTCCCAGAAACCCCCTAGAAAATTATTCTAAGTCCAGACCTATGCCAGGACCTACAAATCGTAGGTCAGACCACGGTCCGTGGTCCAGGGCCGTAGGTCGGACCCCAGATTTCTAATCCCAGAACTCTGTTGACAGTTCACCAGCACGGACCATTGGTCCATCCACGGTCCGTCAGTCAATTCCATCGGTGGCCCCGACAACTTTTAAGTCAGGGATCGTTTGGTCTTTTCCTCATGCGTTGGACCCCTAAACTATGTCGTTTAACCCCTAAACTAAGTCGTTTTGGTCAGTTTTAGCCTAGTAAACTTATTAGAACTTACCCTAATCCATCATTCACCAAAATCAAGCGAAACTTAGAGCAAAATAGAGGAGAAAGTCGAGCAGCCCTAGTTCAAGAACGCAATGAGTTTTCATCAGTTCCATCCCCGAAATCGAAAGATTTCTCCGTGGAATTCGTCACCAAGTATGTGGGATTTCACTAGTGGGTTCCTTTCACCCATTAGGTCCTTAGAATTCCCTTCATATTACCTAGACGTAGGGTTTTTAGAATATCAGCAGGTTATTATGAATTAGTTACTTTAATGTTCCTAATCAGATTATCATGATTTTAGTAATGTTTTGCGTAGATTCTTTCATAAATTCAAAACCCTAGCTATGCAGTTTTTTTAGTTCAGAATTACAAATGCTAAGTCAGTAATCTCAGTTATACATGCCTCAGATTTGAATGTTTCATTATTAGCACATTAATGTTGCATTTTCAGTTAGCATGTCAGTATTTTGAGCTATCCAGAAGTTATTGCAAAAGATCGAGAAGAAACTCAAATGCAAGCACAAAAAAGTTATTGCAGATAGACTTACCGATCCAGTTGGTGAGTTGCCAAACCTCTTTGGCGAGCTAAGTTGAGCTCGCCCAAGGGATTGGCTCAACAATTAAGGCAAATCAGCAATAGGAGAGTCCCTTCGGCGAGCAAGGGTTTGTCCGCCGAAAGTTACAGTGCATAAAGGTCATAGGGGTGCAAATAAAGAGTGATAAAAAGTACTTTCGGTGAGTCACCAAGTGCCTTCGGCGAACTCAAGCGTCTTGCCAAAAGTTACAGACTCAAACCACAAACTTGACACGAAATTAAACGCGAGATGAAGAAAATAGGTGAACCGCCGAGTGATTTGGCGAGCTCGACTCAGCTCACCGAATGACCCAACGTGCCCATTTTCAACCCACCTTCTCGAATTCAACTCCGCAACCCCCGAAATTGAAATCAAAGCACGCACTAATGAAATTCAAACAAGACCCAGACTACCCATCACCTTGGTATACTCAGACTTCTCCCGGATTTGCCAAATTTGGCCATTTGACGATATTTGCTCTTAAGAGTGGTGTCACCCGCTCTATCATTACATAAATTTTCGACATTTAGCACAAATGTGGGCTACTCAGACTTCACCCAATCAATTAATCAACACGCAATCACAATCTAACTCATTACAAAGCATAAAAGCTACGGGAATTTGACAATCAAACATTAAGGGCAAGATTTTCAAGTTAAAATAGGCATTTCATCATTCTAATCTTATCAGAGAGGCCACACACACATCAATACGATACTATTATTGCAAAAGAGTTCAAAATTTTCAACAATAAATTTGGGGTTTGGAAACCAACCTTAGATGCCGGTTAAATTTCTATTGAAAAGCTAGGCGGCAAAGTATTCCAACTCCGAGCACAAATCAATAAACTAAAATGCTAGAAAATGCTAAAATAAAGAAAATACTACCTTAGTGTAAGTTTAGGAGATTTAAGAGCAAGGGAAAGTGAAGAATTTCAAATTTGAAGTCTTTTGGCCATTATAAACCATCCAGTTTGCGCCTCTTCGGCGACGTTAGTCGCACTTGCCGATTCACTCGCCGATTCTCCGAATGATCACTTGCCTCGCCGATTGCAAAAGTTCTTTCAGTTTCTTGGGGGTCAAGACGACGATCTGCATCGAGGTAGCTGACCTGGTCGGCGACACGCCGAACTGCTTCGTAAGTCCACCGAGTTTTATAGGCTTTGACTTAACCTTGAATTGAGCCAAACGACATGTCAAGTCGGGCTCGCCGACCTCTTCGGCGATCAACCTTTTTTACCAATCTGTATTTTTCACCACTTTCCTCATTCCAACCTGCACCACTAACACACCATTATTTATAAAAGAAAAATAAAGCATTTAAAACCTTGGGTTGACTCCCAATAAGCGCCTTATTTAATGTTGTTGCATGACACGAGTCCTTACTCACTCCCCATTGGTTGGGTTGGTCCTAGTGTTACTAGGTAACTCCAATAGTTCGTTTGAGTGAAGAGGAGGCACCGCATAATTCAGGAGTGTCCTGATCATCTAGATCGATCTAGAGTGAGAACCAACCATTTGATTCAACACTTCAATACTCTCTTTCATCTCTTCCAACATTTGATCTTGTTCGGTGATCTTTTGGAGAATGATTTGGACTGTGTCCTCGACTCAATTGTTCTCCTGGTCTCTACAATGCTTCCTCTCGTGAGGAGGTATTTACCTCTATTGACTCTTGCACTAGTTTTCCACCGCTGTTATTTTGGTGGACAACTTGTTCAACTGAGTTACCAGTGCGGTTAACTCGAAGTCCCTCTCGACTTCTTGGCTCGTCTCAGCAGAGTTGTCACCATTTCTCCCCAGCCATGCTTAGCGTGCCTATCTACATCAACAAATTCAAAGGAAAACAAAACTAAAAATACAGTTAGTAAAATGCGACTACCAAAAACAAAATTCGTCTTAAACCAAAAACTTTCACGTAACACCACTCCCCGGTAGTAGCGCCATTTTGATGTTTGCATAATCAAGACACAACTTTCGATGCAAGTGTCTACGTCGTACAATAGTTTAGTAACCTAACCAAGGGTTGGGGTCGAGTCCCAAGGGAGTGGGCGTGAGAATTAGTGGTTAAGGGCGAAAGTACCCAAGCTAATCGTAGCTAAAGACTTTGGTGAATGAAAACATAACAAATTTAAAAGGGTGACGCAAATATCAAGTATCAAATGGGGGTTTGTAAGCAAGAAACAACTAAAACAGTGAAAATAAGGAAAAATACAAGTATGGAGATGAGATTCTTGGGATTTGATAGGAATACGGGATAGACTAAATCATTGGGTACATGTTTTTGATAGTAAATTCATTGAGTATTTGTGACTAGGATAGACTTTAAGGGGGATAAGCTCTCTCTCGAGCAACTTACCCCGTTTCAAATGCGTTCATCTCGGACACCCACTTGCGACATGAAGAACAACATACGCCTTAACCCACTCACTCTCTCGAGTTGAGTGTGTGGACATGGGACTAGGGTTCACTCTCTCGAGCGGAACCTCATGTCGACCCACTCACACTGGCCATCAATTTAGTGGTCTTAGTTTTACGACCTCTCTCTCTCGAGCAAGCTGAAAACACATAAATAAACTTGTATTTGCAACTACATATTCATTAAATTCATACACAACCACTAAACGAAATCACATTTAAACTACGAATAGACTATCAGCAAGTAAGACCCCACAACTAATCTAACCCATATTCACAAAATCACACCCTAAGAATTGGGGTTTTAGCTACGCATGTAAAAGAGATAAAGATGTATACCAATATCAATTTCCATCAATAGGTATGCAAGGTTAAGTCTTAAAACACGCTAAGAGTGGAGAATCCAAGAGACCCAAGTCCAATTCCTTGAATTTAAAACCCTTTGAAAGCTCTAAGTTTTTCAAAACCCTCTCCAAAACTTAGAGAGTATCTCCAAACACTCTGTCTAAAAGTTAATAATCTAAAAACTAGATAAAATAAGGTAAAATTCTCTTCTAAGAATAAAAACTGAATTAGTATTTATAGTTTTCAGAACATGTGCTCCGAAAGATCTTTCGATGACGTTAGTAGGAATAGCCGATGCATTCGGCGATCCGCCATTTGGTCTACTTCGTCACCTTTCATCAGTTGCCTTCAACATCTGTGTGTCCTGGACAATTGGGCGATGTAGCACTATTTCGCGGAGTAGCTTGGCAATACGCTGACTGCTCCTTTTCACCGTCGATTTGCTCCTTTCCTTCAGGTGTCAGCACACTGGAACAAAAGGCGAATATGCGATCTATTGGCGATTCGTCGAATGGGTTCAGTGATTCGCATATTTTCATTTCTTTGTTCTTTTAGCTTCTTTTTCTTCTTTTTGCTCGATAGTGTCCATGCTTTCTCTCAACTTTCAAATACCTGAAACTTAAAGGTTTTCATCAGATATCAAGATAAAACATGCATTTGAGGACATTAATTTGATTAAAACATAGCCCTAAATGAGTCCATTTCGTGGACTCATCAATAACAAAATTCGTCTTGAACCAAAAACTTTCCCGTAACACCACTCCCCGGCAGCAGCGCCATTACAAGCCTTGAAAAGATCTTTTTGATCTTGAGAAAACTAAAACAAATGTCAATTGGAAAATACGGGCAAACCTATGGGTGAAAACATGAATTGTTTTCATCTTTGTCAGTGTGAGCGTTGCATCTGATTCATGAACATTATATGATTAAGTCATTATGAGCGATTATGGAATCATTCTTTCTGTGTGGGCATTCAAACACTTTAGTTGAGCTTGAACTTGCATTTGAGCCAAGTATTGTGAGCATTAGATTCTTTGATATTGGTGAGTCACTACTTGAATCTTTGAGTGCACAATTGATCTTTGCATAAGTAAATTGAGTCTTGTTGTGTGCATTCATGATCGAGTCTTGTGTAGCACTGTTCAAGACACCCTTATTGAACGACTGAACCTGAGTTTGCTTGAGGACAAGCAAAAGTTTAAATTGGAGGTGTTGATGAGTCCACAAATTGACCTCAATTAGGGCTATATTTTAATAAAAATTGTGTCCTCAAATGCTTATTTTACCTCAATATCTGATGAAAACCCTTAAGTTTTAGGTATTTGAAGTTTGAAGGAAAGCATGGACACTACGTCGCAAAAAGGAACGAAAATGATGAAAAGAACGAAGAAATGAAGGCTTGAGGATTGCTATTTTGATGTTTGTATAATCAAGACACAACTTCTGATGCAAGTGTCTACGATCGTACAATAGTTTAGTAACCCAACCAAGGGTTGGGATCGTTCCAAGAGAGTGGTTTTGAGAATTAATAGATAAATTTTTTTTTAGTTTTAACTAGTCGTAGCAAAAGACATTAACGATTAAAAACATTATAAATTAAAGGGGGACACAAGAGTATCAATTAACAATGGGGTTTTTTTGTCACTAGTAAGTAAAAAAAAGCAAAATAAACAAGGGTTTCTAAGTTTGAGAGGGTTTTGAAGACTTGAAGTTCCAAAGGTTTTCATCTTCAAGATTTGGAGTTGGGTCTCTTAGATTCTTCAATTTTGGCCTGTATCAAAACTTAAATCTTCATACCCAGTTGAATGCAAGCTCAATTTGGTATAAATTTCTATCTCTTATACATGTGTGGCTAAAACCCCCAATTCTTGGGGTGTGATTTAGCGAATATGGGTTAAGATAATTGTTGGGTCTTGCTTGCTGATAGTTTAATTGTGATTTCGTTTAGTAGTTGTGGATGAAATTAATGAATTTGTAGTTGAAAATACAAGTTTATTTATGTGTTTTCGGCTTGCTCAAAAGAGAGGTCGTAAAACTAAGAGAACTAAATTGATGGTTAGTGCGAGTGGGTCGACATGAGGTTTAGCTCGAGAGAGTGAACCCTAGTCCCATGTCCACACACTCAGCTCAAGAGAGTGAGTGGGTTAAGGCGCATGCTGGTCTTCATGCGGCAAATGGGTGTCCGAGAGAAACACATTTGAAACGGGGTAAGTTACTCGAGAGAGAGCTTATCCCCCTTAAAGTCTAACCTAGTCACAATTATTCTATGAATCTTCTATCGAAAGCATGTACCCAATCATCTAGCTTAACCCATATTCCCATCACATCCCAAGGATCCTCTCTCATTACTTAGAAACCC